>CAUYPO010122768.1:0-23854 GCA_963574435.1 Cheirogaleus major
TTGAGATTTATACTTTATGTTATTTACATCATTTAGAAAGATCTTCGTGAAAAATGTCTTCAGCTTGAAGATATATTATATATAGCAAGGTGAGGTTGTGGCATGTTAGAGGGAATGAGGATTAGGAAATGGTATTTTTAAGTCTTGAAGGTTAAGTGACAGATAAAGCAACCGAAATGGTATTGTGTCTAGCACAGTGCAGCACATATGGTAGGCAGGTGCTCAATGAATATTCATTAGTTAAGCAGAATTTCACAGCCAATGATAATCCTTACCAAAATATATCAAACAAGCAACCTGCTTTCCTGGCGAAAGCTGTGATTTCTTGGCAAGTAGAGCTGAGTCCCTATTTGGCACTCCCCACACTGTTTTTTAAGTCTCTTTGGAAGTGCCTTAAAATCCACTGGTAAACAATATTCTAGATTTCATATAACCTGTTCTATGCTATAATAATGTAAGTTGAAAAGGAACTATCAGATGGACTTTAAAAATAAATGTTAAAGTTTTGACACTTCTGGAATCAAGAAATCAAAACAGAAAAAAGCAAATACTGACCGTAATTTTGGAGCAGTTCCTCTTTAGTGGAAATAATCAGAGACCGGTCCTTCGCTGACAGAACTACAGCCAGGCACACGTAATGCTGCTCAGAAGAGTTTGCTCGGCGCACAACCGTGAGAAGTCTGACAGGGTGGTTGTTTGGAGGAGAACTAAAATGTTCGATACAAAACCAGCTAGAGTAGCTTAAGCCAGATGGAGGAGGGAAGAATCTTTCACCTAGAGTAAAAATAGAAAAATAACAATGAAAGAGTTTGTGCTGACATATTTACGTTTTAAAAAAAGAGGCCAATAAGAGCATATAAACTCTAAATAAAACATAATCTACTGGGAAAAAGAAATCTCCTAAGCAAAAGGAAAGTAATATTTACCGGAACCAATGCCGCTGACCACAGCCCCATCGGTAAGACCTGTTGTGACAGCATTATTTGTGGGGGCGTTATGAGGGGCCAGGCTGGGCAGAAACAGGCAGCTAGTAAGAAAAGACAACACAAATATTAGAGAGCAAATATTTCTTCTCTTAACAGCATGCACTTACCATAGTGAAATAAACTGCCAGAATTTAATGGTAACTGGAATAAAAAGATCATGGAATAAATCTGGATGCCTAGCAGAGCTCTTAACTATGTAAAAGCACTGGAAGATAGACTTTCAAAATCTCCAATAATATCATTTTAATTTCAATTTTTTTTTTAAATTAAGGTATAATTTGCATATGGTAAATTGCACTACCGTATAACCCCGATCGAGACATAAGAACGATTTCATCACTGCAGGAAAATTTTCCTAGGCCCCTTACAGTCACCCTTTCCTGTTGCCGCTGCTCTCATTAGTTGTGACTATTCTCAAACATGTCTTAATCTATTGTTCTATAATAACTCTCCACAATATTCTTAAAATACAATTCGCAGATTTAGATCAACATATAAGAATCCCGCAAACAACTAGCATAGACAAAAATCATCTATTAGCATTCTAATTGTGTCAATTTCGAGGTTGCTGGACTTCATAAACACTTCTAGATTCTTTATTGTTGCTTCTGCTACAATTTGAAAGAATTTAAAGTCACAGTCACTGAATACTTAAAATGTATAAGATACTTTGCTAAATAATTTGAGGGATAGATGATGATACCCAGTCAAAAAGCTTTTAATCTAATTTTAATTTATATATTATCTATATATTTATATTTATTACATGAGGGGCTGACAAACTTTTTCTGGTAGGGGCCAAATCATAAATATTTTATGCTTTGCGAACTGGAAGTTCATGACTACTCAACTCTGCCGCTGTAGCACAAAAGTAGCGATAGAAAATACATATATAAATGAGTGTGGCTATACTCCAACAGAACTTTCTTTAAAAAAAAAATAATAACGTTTACAAAAACTTTACTAACAAAAGGCCATGGGCCTTGGACTGCAAACTCCTCTATCATATCAAATTATTTAGTACAATAAATAATTTAGAATAATTAAATGTAGATATCTTAAAATAATATGCTCAAATAACTCATTTAAAAATATATAGTATGGTATGATATATTTTAATCAAGTAGATCTATTTGGAAAGGCAAGTATGAGGCATAACATAATACAGTAAAGGCTTGGCTACCTTGCAAATTCTTACCCAAACCCTTCTAGGGATGTGTCAAATTCAACAAAAGCGGGAGTAACTGATGACCCGTGAAGTCTGATGTCATGTGGGGTTGTCATGGAGACCAGACACTTCACCCTGGTCAGAGGTACAGTGCTTCCTTCTGCGGATTTTACTAGGCTCTTGCTTATCCGGTAATGATTATCTTCATGTAGGCTAAAAACATTATCATTACCCAGACCTTCAAGAGACGTGATCATACTGCCTGTAAGTCAAAGAAAATCTCTTGTGAAAAATATCATGTAGAATTTAAAAGTAACTTTACAAGGCTGATTTATTTTGACATACCACTCCTTGCTTTCAATATACAGTAATTTTCTTTTTAACTATCAAGATCATTATATAGTTTTGATGTACTTTATGTTTATTTTAAAACTTAAATGGCATATGTTTCCTTTTTTACTTCATACTAAAATAATACGCACATTGCAGACATGTTGGAAACTACAGAATACAAATAAGAATAAAACTCACCAATAATCACAATCCAAGCCACTGTTTACAATGTAATTTAATTATAAATTTCAGTTAATGGTTTAAAAACCAGGTTATACTTTTATTTCACAAAGCTATTTTATATTATTTCTCTGAGAGGAAAGAAAAATATTCTAGAAGCATTAAAATGAAAGGAAACAGGTCATTTTTGCTTCCCTCATTTTCCCCCCATTTTTAATTCTTTCCTTGTAACTATTAGAATATGTGATTACAAATGTACTTGAATTTAAAGATTCCTATATGAATACAAATGACAACAATTTCAAGAAAAAGACAAATTCTAAACTAATTATCCTATCTTCCCAGGAATATACTGCAAATGTAATAGAGAAAATACTTCCTCTCAAGATAAATTACCTGAGTGTATATAATTATTTTCCTCTCAAATGTGCTGGACATTCAGAGAACCATAAAAATTATCTCAATATTCTCTTAGGGAAAGGCGTTATCTTTGTTTCTACTCTTAGCAACAGAAATCACAACTCAATTCTAAGTAACTGTGTAAAGTACAAAAATAACAATAACAAAAATAATACACCCAGGAGATGTATATTAATTGATATGAAGAGGTCCAATACTTGCTGTTTTCCAATAAGACTGCGTTGGAACTGAAAAGTTCTTAAAGTTTCCATAACATAGTATTGATTAATCACTGATAATAATTTGTATGAGGAAAAATTAAGACTGAAATAATGGATGATGGTTGTTTAATCTGACTCTCAGAATTCTCACCTGTAAAGTGAATGGGTTGATCTAAATGATCACTACCTCCTTCCAAAGTGGCCATTCTACTTTATTCTTGCCCGTTTCACTAGTAATGGTCATCTTAATCCATCAAAACAAATATCTTATCACTATGTCTAACAGTGACACAAAATGAACAACAAAGTAAAAATCCAGCAAAAGCACAGAATTAACACTGAGAGGAAACCCAGAGCAACTGAGCTCTCTACTGAGAACACTTTTTCCCCACAGCTCTTGAGTGGATGGAGTCTGCTGCCTCTCCCGTGTCCATGACAGACGGTAGGCAGAGCCTGCACCCTGCTAACTTCCCGTATCATTCTTCTATCAGCCTAATGCAGAAACTTCTTGGAGGCTCCTCATCAGCAATACTATCTCGTCTCTCTAGGAAGCTACCACCTACTGTTCCCCTAGCAGGACCTCTGCTGATTTCGAGAACATTGGCATTTTATTCTCGGTCTTCTCTACACTAATTCTTGCCATTGTGCTGGGGGATTGTCGATGTCCACACGAACAACCCACCTAACACCTCCGTTCTAGTTCTAAGATCACCTTTCCTTCAAGTTTCACCTCTACTTCACTCCAGAGCCACAGTTTGGACACAGTCATTTTCTCTGCTTGCTCCACTCCTTTGATTTTGATTGCACTGCCCCATCCTCTTTCCTCCAGTTCCTCATTGCTTTTCTCCCATTGCATCTGCACTTTGGCCTGCCTGCTATTCTCCAGTCCATTGATCTATCCCTTTTCTCTCAGCCTATCACTGGCCACCTGGCCTCACTTCATTCCCTACCTGGCCTATATCCTCCTTAGAGTGTAACTTCAACGACTTTTATCAGTATTTTTAATTTCCTACTCTCCATATCCTCCTGCAGCAGCTCTCTTGCAGATCCACAGCCTGTTAATAATAATCTAATCAGCCGCTCTTTAGTCCAGGCAGCGAGGGAAGTATGAATCCCGAGAAAGAGGCATCCCCGTTCCATGCCAAGGGTTATTCCGACCGTAATCCTCATCTCCTCTGCATCCTTACATCACCAACGATTCCCTTTCCAACCCACCGCCCGCCCCCTCCTTAGTTAACCAACCCCATCTTGTGTTTCTCCATTCAAATAACAGCAGACCCTTCTCTTTTTCTTCACAAACTTCTTGAAACTCATCCCCCACATGACTTTCATGTATAAAACATACCAGAAAAGGGAACCTCAAAGGTCAACTTACTTCTCATCTCAGGTTCATAACTCAGCGAACTTGGCTTGTGGACCCTGTATTGTTTCAGCAGCTTTTTGTCCCAGGCACCGCAATTTAAAGGACTTGCCAAACGCAAAAACTCCCTGATGGAGACGCAAAGCAAAATTATTCCTTGAGGAACAATATTATATGAGTCATAAACTGAACACTCAAAAAAGAGAGTCAATGAATGATAACAGACTGGTTAAAATACAAAAGAAATGCAAAGTTATAAAATAATACACACTGTTCATTTTATATTTAATCTCCATATAGCTATATATCTACTACATATTTTTAAGTGGCTTTTTTTTTTCAGAAATTAGTAAGAAGCACTCCAACTCAAATATGTCTAAACCAAAATCATCACTTTATACCCAAACCTGGGGCTTTTCTTATCATTTGCATCTCACTGAAATGTGCTTTGATTCCTCTCCTTTCTTTGACTTCCCACATTCAGAAAAATCAGAAAATCCTGCTGATTCTACTCCCTAAAAATATTGCATCTTGCCATCTTCTCTCCATTCTTGCTGCTACCACCCGGACCACACTAGGTTGCTATTCCTAAAACACAGTCTTAATTACCTCCTGTGACTCCCATCTTGCCCCAGCTCAATCCATTCTCCACTATAGTCAGTATCTGTCAAAACTAAACGCTACTCAATGTCACTCTATCGCTTAAGACTCTGCCATGGCTTTCCAGTTCTCCTAGGTGAGCAGATGGAAACCCAAACTCCCCCAAACGGATGGCGTATAGTGTCATACATTAGAAGATTCTTACTTCACTCTCCAGCTTATAAATCCAAGGTGTACTTAATTTCTCACTCCCTAAGAATACTGTACTCCTTCCTTACTCTGGACCATCATATTCATCTTTCTTGTTGCTGAGAATATTCTTTCCCCCACATTTTAATCCAATTAACTCTTTTCCAAACTTTATCTCTCAATTGTCATTTCTTCCACGAAGCCCGCTATGACCCATGCTCCCCAAATAGGCTGGGTAAGCTGCCCCTATATGAACTGCATGACACTGCTATTACCAAACTTAAGCAATATTTTAATTTTCTGCTTATCTGATTATTTCTTACTATACATTTTTTGAGAGCATGAATCTTCCACACCCTGTCATTTATGACATCATGTAAAAAAAAATTTCTCTGAATTTTCAGTTCTCTCTGGCAGAAAAAAATGAGGTTGAAAAGTTAAAAAGTACCCTTTGCCAGCTTTTCATGTAGAACGTTACATACAATTAGCTTATAATCTAAGGCTTGTAAGTAGCCAGGTACTGGTACCATCCATCACTTTTTTTTCTTTTTCTGTGAATTCACTGTAAAAATGGAGCATAACCAAACAGTTATGGTTATGGTTAGTATTAGGTTTGAGAAAGTCTCTCTTTCTGTCTCTCTACTATTAAAACAGATTATCAAAAAGGACCAAGAAAAATCACAAATGCTATTTTCAAAGCTTCAGGGCTATGAGTAAATCCCTAAGATGATGGATGAAGTAAGTAGGATTGTCTTGCTCATCTTGGTATTATTAAGGCCTAGCACACTGCCTGATACAACACTGTTTAAAAATGATTACTGCCTAAGCTTTTCTTAATCCATCATTAGTTTGGAGTCAGTTTAATTTCAACCATTTTTAAGAAAGTTCCTGAAAGTTTCATAAAACTTTAACAGCAGAAAAAAATATAATCCTAATAAAGAGATTTGCTTATATTCCCAAAGTGATAAAATGTGTAAGTATATTTTTGTAAAGAGAAACAAGATGTTTTATACATTACATCTGTTTGGCTAGGTAATATCAAGGAAAATATAGAAAAATTGTTTCAGAATAGCAACAGGCAGATTTCATTTCTAAAATATACAGTGCTTTCTGTCTCACATTAAAAAAGATTATTTTATAAAAATACATTTTATTTTATATATATGCATTTCTTGAATGAGTCACACACTGTGCATAAACTTATATATATGCATATACGTACCATGGAATTATTCAGTAATAAAAAGAAAAAATGATCTACACATATAACAATTTGTATGCATCTCAATAGCATTAAAGTAAGTGAAAAAAGACAATCAATCTCAAAAGATCACACACTGTATGGTGTCATTTACATGACATTCTCCAAATAACAAAATTATGAAGATGCAGAACAGATCAGTGGTTTCCAAAGGTGGGGGTTAGGAAGACAGGCATGGCAATAAACGGGTAGCACGAGGAGATCTTTGTGACTGTGTGGTGGGCACATGAACCTACACAGGTGATGTAGTAACTGAGAATTATATGCGGACATGAATACAACATACCAATATCGGTTTCTGGTTCTGATACTGTATTATAGTTATAAAAGCTATAAACAATGGAGGAAACTGGGTGAAGGGGACAAGGAACCTCTCTGATCTATCTTTACAACTTATTGTGAATCTATAATTATTTCAAAGCAAAAAAGTTAAAGTATTTCTAAAAAAGTTCTTACATGTGAAAAGTTCTTAAATATGAATATAAAGTAGATATAAGCCATTTACATATTAAACATTACTTTATTTTTCAAGACAGGGTCTCGCTCTGTTGCCTAGGCTGGACAGCAGTGGCATGATCACAGCTCACAGCAACCTCAAACTCCTAGGCTTAAGGGATCTTCCTGCCTCAACCTCCCTGGTAGCTGGGACTATAGGTGTGCACCACCACACCCAGCTGATTTTTCTTATTTTTTTTGTAGGGACATGGTCTTGCTATGTTGCCCAGGCTGGTCTTAAACTCCTGGCTCAAGTGATCTTCCCACCTCAGTCTCCCCAAAGTGCTGGGATTATAGACCCGAGCCACTGCGGCTAGCCTATTTTTAAAGGAAAGTGAGAGTTTGCTAAATTCAAGTGGAAGAAATAACTAATGGGCAGAAACACTAAACGACTGCTAATAACTAGATTTCTAAATGCTATATTTTGAGTATTTTACCCATTTTTTCGTTATGTTTTGCCCTCAGATAACTGAATATATATGCCCATTAATGCAAGAACTCCGGAATCATAAAAGACTCTAGAAATTGACATCGCTATTAATAATTGCGGCCTGTGGAGTACAAAAAAGAGAACTTACTGACCTCAGCACCATGGGCTCCAGGGCCTGGGAGGCCAATCGTTCGAACATGCGCTGGAGAGGCGGGTGCAGGGAGTGGTCCTCGTCTGCCAGCGCAGCACTGCACCTCTGCAGCAGCCGTGCGTGAAGGCCAGCTTCACACATGACCTGCTGGTTTCTTTCCGTGTGCACCAGGGATTGTAAAATATTTGCCACAGCCAGTTGAAGATCCAGAGCATGCTAAAGTTAAAGAAATCCAGGAAACCAGGGCATTCTTAGTGAGACAGGTGACGTTACTTTCCACATGAAGCACACACTTTAATTAATATGAGGTCTATATGCTTCAAAACACATTCAGATAAATTAAGGAACTAGCTTAGAGTGATACAGCAATTACAGAACAGGCTAGGTGAAAATTTCCTATTTTAATTTTGTTCGAAGCATACCCAGCTGGACTCTATTTGCTTCCAAGTCTTTTGTATTACATGACTATATAACTAGAAGTAGTTCTACTTTTATAAAAATAGTGAGTATAAACTCTTTACATTGTAGGTAGATAACTAGTTTAATAAAGGCCTACTGTTTATACTTGTGATACTTTAGGCCTTAAATTAACTCCATACAACATTTTAACACAATAGTCACCCAAACCCCAATTTACCCAAACTCTTGAATGCTACAAGTCAAAACAAATAAACAGCCTCAATAGAGTATCTTCAGTCCTTTTTCCTCCTGTATTATTCATTAACAATGTCCACTGCTGAGCAGGATTTACAAGGATAAACAGAATGACTCTAGTACCAGAGGTAACCATCTCAGTTGCCTTTGTAACAAATGAATCGTATTCTAAAACATACATATCCTACCATGCATCATGAAAGGTAAGACTCACATAGAAAAATTCTGTTTTTTCCCTTTACCTACTTTACAACGTGATAGGTAACAGTTCCACACGACTTTCTTTCTTCCCCAGAGCCCCCGGCTCATGTAATCACATTCACATCCGTTCATTAAACATGGGGAAGAACTGACATAACCAAGCTTACTTCTGGCTGTGTCACTGACCCTACAGAGGCCAGGAGGTCCAGCATCGCGAGCATGGCCCCGGGATGGATGATGACCGCATCAGAACTCGGGAAAGATGAAGTTGTCACATGGAGTTTCAGGTCAGCAACATTTTTAGCAGGGTAAACAGGGGGAGTGGAAACAGAATGATATGCATGCCTATATGAAAAGAAAGAAGGGTAAATTTGGTATTTAATTCCAATCATAGTCTCTGTTCATTTTCTTCATCATGTGTTACTTTTATATCCACTGATAAGCAAAAAAGCCTTGTCATTCCGGGATAGGTTACAAATTATTTTAAAGTTGGAATATAAAAAAAGCTACATGTTACCAACTCTTGAGTCATATATAGACAATTTATCAATTATTCTTGGCCTTTATATGTCTTTACCATTTACTATTTGGATTGTTTCATTAAAAAATTACACTTGTACCAGAAAAGGAGAAGAATAAAATCATAGTGATTCCAAGTTCTAGGAAGATGAAACAGTATGTGATGAAAGATCAAGTTAAATTAAGTCTCTTGATGAGATTGTTTTCTTTTGAAATTATCTATGTGCTTTTAATCTTTCCTTAGCCTATGATCAAAGTAGCCTAACAAGAACTAACAAGATCAAAGTGGCCTCCTCTATAACTGGGCCAACCGAGTCAGGGTTGGCTCAGAGTCTTGGCTACCCAAGAATAAATATATTAAGCATCATGGAAGTTTTCCTTTAGTTTATGTGGAACTACATTCACTGTTTGCATCCGTTCACGCAACCACCGTAAATATTCATCACAATTTTTAAAAACTTACAAGACATATTTTATGTAAGTTTCTATGAGTTAGAAAGCCCAGCCATGTCCTGACTGTAAACATTTCTTCTCATCAATGATCTCCACTTTCTCTTTCATACTACTCATCTACAATTCATGAATTTTGCACAATTTGCATCTTGGCACTAAGAAACAGATGCTTGTGGTTTCAGCCTATAGGAGCTCTTTGTTCCGATGAGTTGGTCTCAGCATAATTTGCCTAATGCTGAGCTCTGTCACCAAGAGCAGTGCAGTCTCAGCTCTCTGGTACAAGAGCAGCTTGGGAAACAGATGCTTTCTGTCAGTGATTTAGTAGCGAAGAATTGGCACTGCCATGGTTTTTTTAAAAAAAGTAACATTCTCTTTTTAACAGAGATTCTAGGAATCAGCTTTACTTACAGCTTTACTTACAAAAAAAAAAAAAACCACACGGGCTCTCCTAGTTTATTTAAGTCAGCATGTTCTCCGCCCATTCATGTTTTCGCTCCCTGTATTTGCTGTTTTTCGTTCAGAAAGATTTAATTTCTAAACTTACTAGAGAAAGATTTCTAAATGTTTATTACCAATAGGTATGCTCTTCCTAGGTTGTTCACTTTATTCTTTAAAATATTTTGACCTGTCTAGAAAAAAGATTCATAATTCCACTAAAGTATAATACGAATTCTCACCATTGAATTAAAAAATTTCATAAAAAAATGTTTTCCTTAAAACACACACGTACACACACACAGAGATTCTAATTGTATATTTTAATTACAGGCCTTCCAAAATTATTTCTAAATTGACAGATTTAATCTAGATTTGGATTTAAATTATGGATAGACCCTGAAAGAAATCTTTATGTCTTTAGACACTGAACTCTTTATTGATAAAGGTTGAGCATTCCTAACCCAAACATCCCAAATCCTCCAAAACCTATACCTTTTTGAGCACTGACATGACATCACAAGCAGAAAATTCCACCCCTCCTGTGACGGGTTGCATTCAAAATGCAGTCAAAACTAGAGTTTCATGCACTAAATTATTAATATTAAAAATATTGTATAAAAATATCTTCAGGCTATGTGTATAAGGTATATATGAAACATAAGTGAATATCATGTTTAGACTTGGGTCTTGTCACCAAGATATTTCATTATGTAAAAGCAAATATTCCAGAAACAAAAAAAATTTGAAATCTAAAAACATTTCTGGTCCCAAGCATTTGGATAAGGGATAAGCTTGTATTTTATTTTCCACCATGGAATGATATCAGTTATTTTTCTAGGTTTGCATATGGTCTTCATTATTGTCACGTTAAAGAACAATAAATTATGGTTATCAGTGTTGATATACCATAATTTTCTATGTAATATTTTTTTGTTGGACAATGGACTTAATTCCAGATTCTCTGTTTCATTTAAAAAAAACATTGTAGCAGAGTGTAACCTTTTGTTTCTGTTGTATTATTTACATAGGATCCATTTTTAGGAGGGCCATTAAATACCTGTTCGAAGTTTATGAGTATTTTCTAAATATTACCTACTTTTAAAGACACCATCCTAGTTCATACAGCCATAAGCAGTTTAATTCACACTTACTAGTATAATATCTACAAAATATTATTTTGCTAATTTAATAGTTCTACAATGATGGCTACTTTTTGTTTTAATATTTATTTTTGATTGTTAATTTCCACATACATTTAATACTGAATTTGTATTTCCTTATGAATTCTGTCCATTTATTTATCTAGTAATCTAATACAGAAGTCATGGTGGAGCAACCTATTTTATATTGTAGAATTTCTGAATTATCTTCTTTGTAAAGCAAATATATGGGGGTAGATATTCCTACTTATTCACAGTCTGATGGCTTTCATCAATGTGATGCTTTAAATTCTTGCAAATATTCTACTATTAAATGGGCTTTTTTCCTCTCCTCATTACATAAAAATTTAGAGGAAAAGCTGGTAATTTTCTTGTTTTATTAACTGACTATTTTTTTTTCTTATGACAGCACAGATTAATCTTATACATACAATTTGAGGGAAATTTTGTTGTTGTAGTTGAATTGTGCCCCAATTTTTTTCTCTCTTTGTTTTTCATTTGAAAATGCTTTTAAGAAGTAAGATAAAACTTCGGTAATTTAGATGTCATATGATGATTCTGGTCAATGAAAAATGGCTTTTAATAACTTGGTGTAATATTTATGTTGACAGTAAATAAGAGACACATCTCTCTGTATTAACCTTAACCAGTTGATACATAGTGCAGTTTCATGGGTAGCTTAGACTAGAATTTTGCTGTTAAGTAAATTACTTAACAGTGGACTGTGATTTTTTTGCTATAGCACTAACCTCACAACTGAATGAATTTTTACTGTAATCTGTGCGTCCTCAACGCATTTTGAAATCTTTCTTGAACACCTCACTCCTTACACTCCCTGTCGCTTCCTGTTACTTCCTTTCCACTTTCTTTTAGTGTCTTGAATTATGAGTATTTCCTAAAGTCCATCCATAGTTGCCATCTCCTTTTATATAATCTCTTTCATGAGCTCAGCCTTCTTCCATTTTAACTTATAGCAAGCCCTCCTTAAGCCACAACTCTAGCCCTCGTTAGCCTTCTCTTACCAGCCAGAGACCTTCATTTTCAACTCCTTTCTTGACTACATATCGTTCTGAAGCAGATTGACGAAGTTAAGTGCCTACAGGAGTCTGGCCCACGAATGTCAATGAGTAAAAGCAGGCCTTTGGGTAAAGAGAAGTGCTTTTCTACTGTAAGGGGAACAACAAGGTAATGGGATGATAAATGGCACCTGGCATAGGCTCATGGTCAGAAAGACAGTTGTGGGGACAGTGGGGAGTGCAGGCCTCACGCAGGCTGCATGGCTCCAGCCACCACTGCTGTTTGGGAATATGGGCACAAAGTTATCAGATCTACCAGTTTTTCAAGAGAAGCCGTAAATGTGGATTTGTGTGTTAAATACCCTGATTTTTAAAAGTTCGGTTGAATTTTTGTAAAACACTGCATGGGGCAAAGAAAATATGCCCTTGGACCACATTTTATGTATAGACTTTTAGTTCGTAACCTCTTCCTGTGAGGGCAGCACTTTAAATTTGGTATGTTACCAACTGTTCCCCCTCCCCCTTATTCTCTTCCTTTTCTTTGTTCATAGACTAGTAGAACTATTCATCTAGTTATTTTAACTAGGAACTTCTAAATCATCATTGACATCTTCTTACCTCATTGCTTCTTTATTTTGGAAAGGGATCTGGGTATAGGGAAAAGCTTACATGTTTATAAGCAGAAGAGAAGAAGCCAAAGAAGGGATTCCAAAGAGAGGGAGGACATCCATGGGCAAGCCATGTTGGGTAAGGTGGATTTTCTCATAAGATGTGTGGTTACTTGCCTTCTGAGTGCAGGCATGCATAAATTAACTCCTAAGTTATCTGGAACATTGTCTAGCTTCTCTAGTCCCTAGAATCACTGGGAGAGTTTCTCATGGCCTTCATCCAGGTGCTAAATGCCACACACAGCCTCTCAGAGAGAGGCGGGGACTGATGTAGGTGTCATGCTCTTTAATTACCTGGATCACCATCCAAGGCCTGCTTCTTCCAGAATCTTCAGACACTGTTTTTTCAGGGTTCTGCTAAGAAAATTTATTTGAAGGCCCGTCTTCTTACTTGTAAGGTGTTATAGGTCTGTTGGCCCTATTGGGTTAGTCTTCAGTCTGTTTCCACATGCTTTATCTTTCTCCAAATTTGTCACTGCTCTGGTCTGTTCATGTCATCTATATTGGGATTTTCTGTACCTCTGTGAGTTTACTTGTATTTTTATTTTGTTAATAAATTTTACTTTGATAGGATGGCAAAAAGGTAAGTCTGTAGGCTGAGTTAAAAAACAAAACTTTTCAACAAATTAAAATATCTAATGCTTGGCAGAACAGTTGGTTTTTGTAAGGTAGCTTGACTAGTAACAAGGAAAACAGCACAATACAAAAAAGTGGATTGGTTAACATCAGGTCACTTCCCTTGGAAGAGTTGAAGCAGAGGGGACTTCCTTACCATGACAGTTTAGGTTGACTGGACTTTTTCTGATTGGTTGCTAAGAATTTCCTGTTTTTGGGAAAAACTGGCCTGTTTGGGATATTTCTGATTTTTAAAGTTTTCATTTGATTGTGTGGTACCTAATACAAGGGATTCTATTTTGGTTCGGTCTCTTGGGGCCTAGTGCAGGAGCTCAGTCCTAAACAAGGGTATCCCATAAATTTTATTTAGCAATTATTAGCAATTTTGAACCAGAAAACTTTTCCCTTTATAAAGTTTGCTTTTCTATTTCTGCTTTCTGCTCGTGCTAGTTCTCCTTAATCCCTTCTCTGTATCTACAAATCTCAAGTTTAATATGCCATTTACTTTTAATAAGTCTATGACATTGCTCGAAGTTTTTTGGCTTGGAATATTTTTGTCCCATTGTTCTGCCTGGGAAATATTATTAAGGATGCATATAGCTTAGTAGCTCAAATAAAGGCCTAGGTTCATATTTGGGATCCAGTACTCTTTAGTAGCTATGTCACCTTGTGTGAATTATATCTTTTCCTCCTCCATCCCTCCTGAGAATTATGGATAATAATAGTATCTGCCACTTAATATTGGCATGAACAATCAGATGAGCTAGTCAAAGTAAAACACCTGGGACATAGTCCTGAAACATTGTTAGCTTAAAAGGATTGGATGTGTAAGTACCTAACCTTGACAGCTCAGCTCAAGTGTGGCATTCCAGCACAGAGCTTCTAAAACCCTTATACACTTTTCTGATACAGGTGGTAAGAGCATCTTTTGTTACTATATTAGACCCTGGTTCTTGAGACAGGAGTTTCTAAGGTCTTTGAAGTCTTGGGAGTGATAAGAGTGTCTTTTTGTATGTTAATGAGATGACTGGTAGCTGAAAGCTCCTATATAGTTTTAGGGTGGGGCTTGGTTGCTGGGGGAATCAACTGTGTAATTAAAGGTTTGGAACTTTCCACCCCATCCCTTTACCTTCATGGAGCAGAGACTGGCTGGAGGTTGAGTTGTTAATTACCAATGGCTAGTGATTTTTAACCAATCATGCCTACCCGGTAAAGCCTTCATTCTCCGTAAAAATCCCTAAAAGATGGTGTTCAGAGAGCTTCTGGGTTGGTGAACCCATGGAGGTGCCAGGGGTGCGCCCAGAACAGCATCCCCTCCCCGCACACCTCACCCCGTGCGTACCTTCCGTTGGGATTCCTCAGTCGTATCCTTTGTAACTGGTAAACAGAATAACCATTTTCTTGAGTTCTGTGAGCCATCCTATGAAATTATCAAACCCCAGGAGGGGGTCGTGGGAACCCATAATTTGTTGCCTGTCCATCTGTAGGACCTGAGGCCCGAACCGGCAGTTGGCATCTGAAGTGGGGACAGTCTCGTGGGACTGAGCCCTTAACTTGTGGGATCTAAGCTAACTCCAGGTAGACAGTGTCAGCATTGAATTGAATTGTAGGATGTCCAGTTGGTGTCTGGGAAGAATTAAATAATTGGGTGGTGTGGGGACCGCCCCCCCAACATACATTTGATTTGATGTTGGAATTTGTTGATGGTGTGTAGAAGTAAGAGTTTCATTTTACCTTAGCGTATTAGTAAAGGTTCTCTAGAGAAACAGAACCAATAGAGATGTATGTGTGGGAATGTGTGTAGAAATACATAAATATATAGGCAGGGTGGGGAGAGAGTGATTTTTAAAGAAGAAATTGATTCAGTTGGGGCTGGCAAGCTAAAAATCTGTAGGGCAGGCTGGAAACCCAGGCAGAAGTGGATGCTACAGTCTTGAGGCAGAATTTCTTCTTTGGGAACCCTCAATTGTTGCTCTTAAGGTCTTTCAACTGATGAGATGAGACTTGCCCACATTATTGAGGATAACTTTTCTTTACTTAACGTCAACTGCAGACATTAGCCACAGCTGCAAAATACTTTCTCAGCAGCAGCTAGATTAGCGTTTGATTAAATGAGTACTATAGCCTCGCTAAGTTAACATATAAAACTAACCATCACACCTACTATGGTCTTAACGAATGTAGAAAGACACTATGTGATTGGTTAAGTGTTAGGTCAGTAGATTTTAGAGCATAGGTGCTGATGCCATCAGACATCCAGCCGAATGTTCATGCTTCCAGTCTTTAAAAACAATTCTGTTTTTAGTGACAGTAGCACACGTATGGCCATGGTGAGGTCTGTGCGTGTTTATCCAACTTGTCTGTGAGGGCTGTCCTCCCTCGTTTGGAGGAGTTAAATATGACAGTTACGATTTGAGCCTGTTTCCTCCATGCTTATTTTTAGTGAAAAGATCTGTATATTGGCTGAATTTCAAAAATTTCATAAAGAACCTAATTATTTAGAATTCAGGCCAAATGCACAGTTGTTACTGTAGAGAGGAAAGCAAACATTGCTTCCTGATTTATTCGGTGTGCTCTGAAGGAAAGAATGGAGAATTCATGTAGCAAAATTATGGCTTAATAAATTCAGTGACTGTTAGGCCGATACACTTAGTACATACCTTTGGGTATAAAAACTAATGGTTTGCTGAAACATATCTCCAGTGTATTCTGTAGCAGTTCATTTCTTCCGTTAACCTGTATGATGGCTTCTTACTTAAGATGTCACCTCTACTTAAAATGAAAATCTTTTCTATGGGCTATGGAATTGCTCTTTTTGAAATAGTGCTGTTAGAAAGCAAACAATGAATTAGAGCTGAATCAGCCAGAACTGTCACTTGATGTCTCTATGTAACTTGCCATCTGTTTTAAAGATCTTGTACATACTGTCATCCATATAAAATGTGGTCCATTATATTCTAAATTCTGAACACTATTATATAACATTTAAACCCAAGAGAAGTAGATGGTATCTTTGACGCCAAGTTTAAATATGTAGCTGATGACTTTTTCAAGTTCTCAAAATGTAATTTTAAGTGGTGTAAAGAACCTCTTGCTCTGAGAGTGGTGACTAAGCTACTGGGGCACCTTACTCTAACCTCCGCCAGGTCAGCTTAGCAGTACCAAGTTGTTTTTTTAAAAAATCCAGTTATATTGATTTGAAAAGTTTGATTTTTTTTGGTTAAATGTTCTACTGTTCATATACACATATATAAATGAATTGATAATCTAATTGGTATGAGCCTAAGAGAAGCAATCTCACCTGTCCCTGTAGCCAACTAGCAAAACAGCAGATTTTTAAAACTTTTTTTAAAATATTTTTTTTTCTTTTGAAAAACAACAATGAGAATGATGCCTTCTCAAGGGTTTTAATTAGACTTTGAGAATTTTAAGTACCTTCTTCTGTAACTAACAAATGAGATCTGTGGTTTTATTTTGTTTAATCTAGTATTTGCCAGTATCTTTACTCGTCATTCATTCTGTGTTTGAGTAAATGCCATTTTGAAGTGTGACACACTCACAGAAAGGTGCACAGAAAGGACAGGGAAGTGAATTTCAAAAATTGAACTCATCTATGAAGCCAGCTCCCAGATCATGAAAACAAACAGGCGTGAAACCAGGTTTTGGATTAAGGCTGTGACTTGCAACCTCTCATCTATACATGTCTTTTTTAAAGTAATCTCAGAATTTTTTATTTTTTTATTTTTTTTGAGACAGAGCCTCACTCTGTGGCCCCAGCTAGAGTGCACTGGCATGATCATAGCTCACTGCAACCTCAAACTCCTGGGCTCAAATGATCCTCCTGCCTCAGTCTCCTGAGTAGCTAGGACTGCCTGGCTAATTTTTTTTCTGTTTTTAGTAGAGATGGGGTCTTGCCCATCCTCAAGCTGGTCTCAAACTCCTGACCTCAAGCAGTCCTCCCCACGTTGCCTCCCAGAGTGCTAGGATTACAGGTATGAGCCACCACGCCTGGCCAGAATTTCTTTCAAAAAATTTTAAAAACAGGTCCAATGGCTTCCATACACTCTTAACCCACATTTCCCAAATGTTATTATCTTATATAACTATGGTAAAATTGTGGAAATCAGGAAATTAACATTGATACAATACTATTTACTAATCTCTAAACTGTATTTGTATTTTTATCAGCTGTTCCAGTAATGTCTTTTGTCTGACTGTAATCTAATCTAGGATCAAGCATTGCATTTAGTTATGACTCATTTGTCTCTTTTAATCTGTGGTGTTTGTCAAATGGTGGCTTTTCTATTGCTACCATTGTGACTGCATTTATCAATTGAAATTTCCTATAAGAAAGCTTGGCCTTCTCTTCCATTTGCTTAAATATTCAGTTATTTATTTTTGTCAGTTTGGACTTGTAGATATTTGTTTTATTCTATGGATTATAATCTATTAATATAATTTTTAATTTTATTATTCAAATTGTCCAAGATTTGGCTCCTTCAGTTTGGTTCTACTTTTTTTTTTTTTTTTTTAAATATGTTCCTCTGTTTTTTAAGAACTTCCTTACCTTTTGGTACCAAAAGATGTTCCAGGCTCATTTGGTACTTTCCCTGCCCCAATTTTGCAGCCAGACATTTCTCCAAGTAGTTCTGGATCTTTTTATTGAAGGATAGTGTTTAGAAACCAATGTCTGGGTGCTAAGTGTGTTCATTGCTACGGGGTATCATTGTTCCTAGGTGGTCTCAGAGCACAGAGCTAGGGGAAAAAAGAAAGAAACAAACAAAATACAAACCCACACACATATTCTCCAACTGTGTGTTCCTGTCCATCAGTCTCTCTATTGAAATACATATTATGAACCACGAGTTCATAGTGATACCTCTGATTCAAGTCCAATGCCATAGAGTTCATTCTAGCCTTTCCCCTTTCTTTCTTTGTCTCTAGCCTCAGTGTACATAGTCAAGATACTGGCGTCCAAAGTGGTTAGTTCTTTTCTTCTCCGTGCCCTTCAGTGTGGTTGTGTTATATATTTGCAATGCAGTTCATTTGTTACTTTTTGTGTTTCATTTTAGGTTCCTCCCCACATACTGGTTTATTTTAATTCTTTGGTCTTTTATTTTGGGAAATATTACCATGATTCTAAATGTCAAAACTATACAAAATGATATATTTGGAGACTTGCCACTTCCCCTCTATTCCTTGTATTCCATTCTCATTCCCCTAATTCCTACCCCAATAGCTCATAAATGCTTGTAAGATAAAATTCAAATTCATGTAATTGACAAGTACATCATATTCTGGCTGCCTCTGATTTCTTGTTATTCCTCAGGTATGACTGACTCATTCATGCCTCCCTGCCCCTTTGTACATTCTCTCCCTCTGCCTAGAATGATGTTTCTATTCCCATTCTTACCTTGTTTATCTATCATTTTTCAAAACCCATTTCTATTCTTACCTCTATGGAACGACTTCCTTTTCTTATCCTCTTCTCGCTTGCTTTTCACTCCCCCTACATTTAATAATTCTGTCCTATTAATTTGTAGCTCCCATAGCACTTGTGCATGTTTCATAACTTCTATTACATTTAATTTAAATCACTGATACACAGGCTTGCCAGCTTCTCTATTCTGTGAGCTCCAAGACAGGGACTTTTATCTTCGCATTTCCAGCAACTAAGAACATCCAGTTCCTTGTACATTCCAGTTATACAGTATAGTAAATAGATTTCAGTTCTTTTCACTTATTTTTCCTTTACTCCTCTTTTCATTTGCCTCATGATATAAGCCCATGCTGATATGATGTAAATCCTTGTAATGTGATGCCCATGGTCTTGTCATCTCTGGCTTTTGCATAGTCTCTGTCTCTCCTAATGTATTTGGCCACCACCTTGGTAACGTAATGACTTCTTGTGATCCTGGGAAGTTACAATATCTAATTAAATTATAAATATGGTGAAATGTAGTTTACTGTGTTTAGTGATAGGATGAAATCAGGTATAGAAGTTATTGAAAAGATGCAGGTTTAGAAAGTCAAGATTGTATCATCTGTCAGGTTTGCTGCTTCATTTGAAAAACTGAAAACTTCCTACCCATTTCATCTGTTAGATTGGAAGAAATTTTTGTACTGGAAATAAAACCCTTCATCGGTCTTTTAAGAGCCTTAGTAAGCTTTAAAATTGTCATTATTTTTGTTCAAAAGGCAAGTTCAGTGACCTTCTAAATTGTGTTTCTAAGCTGCTTATGTTACTTTCTATTCTGTATGGCTTATTCAGCAGATCATGTTAAAATGCAGCGCCTCCTTTCTCCCAGTCTCTTCTCCCATCTGTTACTTTCCTCTCTCCTTCTGTATTGCATTCACCTCCTGCCACTCCTGTGTGAGCTGTCTAATCATAGCTCATTCTGTCAAATCCTGCATGAAACTTGGAAGAGGGGCTCAGTTGCAATGCAGGTATCACCCTGCAAATGAAGGAGAGGCCTCTGGAAGCTGCTCTGCGAGGGCACAAGATTTGCAGTGTTTGATATCCAGGGATAACGAGCTATGGGAAAGCATCCACTTAGTGATGTGGCTCATGGTCTTTATTTATAAAAATTACTTAAATTTTTTTTAACACAAAATGAAAACAAGTGCATCAAAAGTGTGCACCTTAATGAATTTTCCCAAATTGAGCATAACCATGAAACTGCCCAACTCAGGGAATCCATTATTACTAGCCCACGAAAATTCCCTCTTCTCCCCTTTCCCAGTCTCTGCCCCCTCCCACTCCCATTCCAAGGTAACTATGATACTATTCTGATTTAAATAGCGTTACCTATTTCTGAACTTTATACGACAGAATCATACAGTGTATTCCGATTCTTTGTCTCAGCATTATGTTTGTAAGATTCCTCAGCGGTGTTGTCTTAGTTATGGTTCATTTATATTCATTGCTGTATAGCAGGCAAAACCTTACCCTGCACATTGACTGTTTTTGTAAATAAAGTGTAATTGGAACACAGCCAAACCCATATATTTTTTTTTTTCCTTTTGAGACAGGGTCTCACTCTGTTGCCTGGGCTAGAGCACAGTGGCTGATCATAATGCTCTGCAAACTCAAACTCCTGGGAGGATCAAAAGACCCTCCTGTTTCAGCTTCTGGAGTAGCTGCTACTACAGGCACGCACCATGACATCTGGCAAATTTTTTTCTATTTTTTTGTAGAGACAGGGTCTCTCTATGTTGCTCAGGCTGGTCTCAAACTCCTGGCCTGTAATAGTCCTCTTACCTCAGCTTCCTAAAGTGCTAGGATTACAGATGTGAGCCACTGTGCCTGGCCTTTCTTACTGTTTTATAAGGCATCTTTATATATTCTGAATGAGTCTTTTGGTAGGTATACGTGTTGCAAATATTCTGTTTTGAGACTTCTACTTTTATTCTTTTAATGTTTTAAAAAATTTAATTTTTACTAATCATAATTAATGCAACAACATGGACAAATCTCACATACACTAAGAAAAGTGAAATTAGATGCAGTATTTGTAGATACATACACAGTTATCCTCAGCCTTGTCATGCTACCACCTGGAAACGCCACTGTCTCGTGAAGCTCAGTAAGACTTTTATGTTTTTCAGTCCTTTTTAATTGAGAGTATGACTCATTATATTGTTGTTTGTCCTAGGGTTTAGACAAGGATAAAGTTCTTAACTTTTTTCAATATTAAAAGCAATTTTACCTGTAATCCTAGCACTCTGGGAGGCCGAGGTGGGCGGATCACTCAAGGTCAGAAGTTCGAAACCAGCCTGAGCAAGAGCGAGACTCCGTCTCTATTAAAAATAGAAAGAAATTAGCTGGACAACTGAAAATATATAGAAAAAATTAGCCGGGCATGGTGGCGTATGCCTGTAGTTCCAGCTACTCGGGAGGCTGAGGCAGAAGGATTGCTTGAGTCCAAGAGTTTGAGTTTGCTGTGAGCTAGGCTGACGCCACGGCACTCTAGCCCAGGCAACAGAGAGACTCTGTCTCCAAAAAAAAAAAAAAAAAGCAATTTTAGGGTCTTAAGAGTCTCTAGTTCTAAGGGTTTGTTGAACTTCCATGGTATGCTGAATATTCAATGATTTTTATTAAGCAAGATGATGCAGTGTCAAATAATTGAATCAGATATGTACTTTTTTTTTTTCCTGAGAACTGTTTCCTCAGACCCCTGAGTTTAGGAATTTAGAAATTGAAACTGATTTATCTAGCTTCAAGTTGCATTGGATTGAATAGGTTAGTTGTGTGTAGTGATTTTTTGAGATATGTTTAATAATTCTGTTTTTTCCCCTTATAAACAGCAGTCCAGGGCAATATTATTTGATAAAAATGTATTTTGTTGGGGTTTTCTTTGTATCATCCTATAGTACCTGAATATGTTTTGTTTTTTGATGGTCAGATCTACAATAGAGGCAGATGATTTTGAAAATATTTGGGTGGGCCTGGTGGTACATGCCTGTAGTCCCAGCTACTTAGGAGGCTTGAAGCAAGAGGGTCTCTTGAACCCAGGAGTTTGAGACCAGCCTGGGCAACATAGGGAGACCCTGTCTCAAAAAAAAAAAAAAAAAAAATTTAGAGATACTCTAATGCTGAAGACATTTTCTGTAATGTGTAATTTAAGTACAACTCCTTACCTTAGAGAGGCTGATTTGCCTCTTTAAGAATAAAGATAAGACATTTGTGGAAGTTTCACAACTATTGTATTTTAGTGATATTTCTTGTGTATTTTAACAATTTTTTTTCTTATTTTATTTCAGGTTATACATTATTAGTGCGGATGCTGTTGTCTAAATTTCTGTAGCCATGGCACAAGAATATAGTAAGTACTATGCCGTACTTCGTATGACCTACCTACTTTCTAAAGTGTTGAATATCTGTGTTTAAATTTCTGATTGGAGAAATGAAAATAAAGAAACAAAATTGTTTAAATCTACTTTTCTCAAAGAGATCAACTCATTTGGTCATCCGCCTTTTGAGTCTATAGCTTTATACACACATATTCACAATAGGGTTTATTTCATGTTCTGTTACGCCTATTATCGCTCAGGCTATTTCTTGTAAATACTAACAGAGTGGACGAGAAGGTTGGATGCATATCGTGCATCCCATCTATTCCTCATGTTACAGAGTTGAGGAACTGACTGCAGCTCCTGGGCCCTGATTAGGAGCAGTCCTATCCTTGCCTTATTGGTGATTGACTCTTGAACTCTGCCTCCATCAGCCAGTGTTGAGTGTTACCTAGCCTGCGGTTGGTTTCAGGGATGGTCCTATAATCCTGTTCTAGCCAGGGTTGACTCCAGTGTAGGTTTGCTTGCCTAGAACTTCTGGCAGAAGTCTTCTCATACTTAGGACAGAGCAACAGGAAGATACTGCCTCTTTTCTTCTGGATGTTGTTGTGTGCTAGTGTGAGGTCTGGCATGGCTGCAGTGTTCTGGCTTCAGACCAGTCAAGAAGCCACAGTGGGTGGAGGACGGAGTCCAGAATCCCAGGGAAACCGGCCCTGAAGCTTGCCCCTTCTCTGATGTCCAAGTATTTGAGCCAATACATTTCCTTTTTGTTTAAGCCAGTTTGAGTTGGGAGCCAAAACATCCTAAGTGATTCACTTAATCTCCATTTTATTTTTAGTAATCCATTAGTTTCTCCCTGGGGAATGTGGGAGTAATTGCAAAGTGAAGCAAAATAATACTGTTAAATTAAACCAGCAGAGCGTGTTGGTGTTGACTGGCATACTCTTCACTCTTAACAGTTAGCAGGTAGTGATTTAGTATTCAAAGACATGAGAATAAAATAGATCACTTTCAGATTTTCTCTTTTTTTCCCCCAGAAGATTTTGCCTTTTACTCAACCAACTTGGGCCGTGAAAGCTGAGAAGTGTCTTGGGCTATTGGCATAAAACCATCCATTCGTTATAGGTGTGTTTGGCGGTGCAGATTTGCTCTTTGTGTTTTCTCAGAACAGTCAATACCCACACTTGTAATTCCTTGCTTGCTTTTATTTTTGAAAAATTAATAGAAATGTTTCAAATAGAAACACACATAAGGAAGGCATAACATGACAAATATCCACATGTACCTCTTTCCACAACATACAAGCGAAATGGAATGTTTACCAATTCATTGCACAGTAAAAACCCAGGGTAATCCTCCCTAATGGCACTTTCTGTTAGGTTGGCTTAGGGTGGGAACCTGAAAAGTATGTATAGGATGAAATGTGGTTAATGGAAAATTTAGATAGTGATCAGAAAGCCTGTGAAACAAAAGCCACAGGAGTCTGGAGAGTCCAGAGGTTGTAAATCTAACTCCGACCACAGATACTTGCAGCGGTGCCCATATTCCTGTCCCCTGTGATAAG
>CAUYPO010122769.1:0-11565 GCA_963574435.1 Cheirogaleus major
GGGTCTCGCTCTTGCTCAGGCTGGTCTCGAACTCCTGAGCTCAAACGATCCGCCCACCTCAGTCTCCCAGAGTGCTAGGATTACAGGCGTGAGCCACCGCGCCCGGCCGAGATGTTATGCTTTTAATTAGCTGGAATGATGGATAGTCTTTGTTTCTGTATCATTATACTATTAATATTCCATTGCGAGAACTCTCCATCACATCTAATTGCAAGGGAGGGTGGGAAATGTAGTCTAGCTACGTTCCTGAGAAGACAGGGAAGTAAGTTTTGTTAAACACACAGCAGCCTCTAGCTGAAGAGTCAAACCCCACCCATCCCAAAATGGATAGCCAGTTATACCAGCCTCTTTTCCTGCCAACCTATACCATCCCCAACACTTTGAAATGCCTTATTTGATCTTTGCAGAATTCCTACATATATGTTATTTCTGGACACTATTCTTGTTCATTGAGTCATAATCACACTGCTTTAATTACTGAGGATTTATATATTGTTTTGATACTATTATGTTTTTTAAAATATTTTGAATTTTATGGCATATTTATTTTTCCAAATAAACTTTAGATTTATTAAATTTCCCCCAAAAAAGTAAACCAAAAAACTCTATAATCCCTCTATCACATAGTATTAAAAATATATCCTACTCAAAAACATTATACTATTAGAGAAAATAAGCATTATTTGACAATTGGCGTTTTTGGACTCCAAGGAAGTATGCTTTTAAAAAAAACCAAGCTTCCTACCAAACAATGGCTAACAATGTAATTAGCGGGGCATTTACAAATGGCTTAATGTTTATAGTTCACGTTTCAACTTCAACTCTATTTGTTGCATTAGAAAAATGAAGCTCATTAAGTCTTATTCTTTTAGCCCATCTCTCCAACCCTCTGAACCCACTAATACTCAGCTTTCTTGTCTGGAAGTATGTAATCTTTCCTACATTACACTTGAAAGTTCAGCTTATTCCTAAACCTCCAGTCAAGGATATGAACTTGTTGCTTTCAGAGAGGCCACATCTGTATACCGAGCCATTATGCCATCTGTTAAAGTGGTCAGAGTTCATTTTATTGCCTCCTTTGTGGAAGGACTTGTGCTGTAAAAGCGTGTGTTATTGAAAACATAATTTTCTTCATCATTATGCTTTCTTTCTAGCCAGATCATAACCTGCTAGAAATCTATTGAGCATAGAGTGAAAAGCTCTTCAGAATAGCTGTTCTTAAGAGATTAAATGATTGCCATCTCTGTCCCGTTTCTTTTATCTCATAATCAAGTTCAAGATGATACTGGATATCTCAGCTGAAGTGATTATACATTTGAAATAGAAATGGTTTTATCTCCATTCATATTTTACACTGTTGAAGGCAGGATCTTTTTTCTTTCTGTTTACATTTATGTATGTTTATGGTTCCTTGTAACTGTCCGCAGGGTCAACTATTCAAACTGCTTTTTTAAAAAGGCTAAAAATGGCTAACAGGAGTTGGGTTGCATTTTTAAATTTTCTGTATACAAAGACACTGGTTGTATGACTAAGATCCAGCTTAGATTCATCAAAATTTGGAACCGGATCAAATCTTAGCTATCATCTAGCCCAACTATTCAACTTGGCAAGTGAGAAGCTTGAAATTCATAGCAGCTAAGAGACTTGCCCAAGGTCCCAAAGCTGGGCAGCATCCCGGCTATGATGGGAGTCCCCTCCTGGGCAGTTTCTGCTGGACCACACTGCCCCCTGCCATATTCAGAGTAGCTCTGCAGTAGTCATACACTTATGGCATGGGAGCAAGAACGGAAGATCCAGTGACCCAGAAGTATAGGAAGCAGATTTGTTATGATGAGTTCAAAGATGTTCCCTTTGACTTTTTGTTCTTTATCCTGAAAGCTCTCAGATGTGTGCCATTTTCTTACATTGCAGTTTCTCTTCCAGAGAATCAAACTTAGAAGCAAGATCATATCCCTGTTTATTAGCAGCCCTGCTAAAACACTTGATAGAGTAGGAATACCAAACTATTTCCTGGAAATGAGGCTTTGGGCTATATGTCGATTGCATTTATCTACAAGTAGTCAATCATCAGGCATACTGAAATACGATTCCTCATTCTTAAAATGTAGTAAATGGGAAAAAGTGAGTCATTACTTATGGTTAATCACTTTTGCCAGCTGTAACTGCATTTTACATCCATTTTCCTTTTTTCTTGTATTGAAGAATTTATTCTGTCACTCACTAGGGGAAAAAATATAGGTCCCCTCAATGTCCCCTCTTCACATTAAGAAGCACAATTAAGGCATCGTAAACAGAACTTTTTCTTGGTTATAGCAAGTAAGTTACTTCTTTATAATGCCAGAACTGAGGAAAATAATCCAGAATCTTGGGATAGTATCTAAGGAGAAATCTGAATTGTTTAGAATTTCTTTCAAAATAGAATAATCATTTCAGAAATACTCTAGTCATTGAATGTCCACAGTCTGTCTACCAAGTTCCAGATATTGCAAGGTTTAGAAAAGATTTCAGACAGGATACCTCATATGTCAGGAGGCTTTCATTTGCAAGTAGCAGAAAATCCATTTCAGACTGCCTTAAACAACGCAGGGACTTTATTAGGTCAGTGACTAAGAGTCTTGACATAGGGCAGGCTTCAGGCATGGTTTGTTTAGACTCTAGCTCACTCTGCTATTCTTCTGACTCTTCCTATCACTGTGTATAGCTCCATTCTCAGGCTGATAATTAACACTTAAAAGCCTTTGTATAAATTATTGGATCAATGCACCACTGGATCATAGGACTGTTGTGGAGATTGCGCCCTTATGGTAGGAAAAGCTATTGCAATACCAAGCCTCACCTGTGCATTCCTGATATCCATACTGAGAGAGCTTCTCCCTTCTCAACTTGCAAACAAAATTCCTAGACTTCATTATGTTTGTGCCAACTCTTTACCAATCAGTAGTGGCCAGGGAAGGAACAACATGTACCGGTTGGCTTAAGCCAATCCATCCTTGAACCAGTCACTGTGGTAAGGAAGATGGGATGACAGTGATTGGATTAGGCCAGTCAGATTCCACTTATGGAGCTTGGGGTGGGGATCTTTCCCACCCGAATTGTACAGCTGCTGATAGCACAGAGCAGGTAGATGGATGGTGGGGAAATAACCAACAGCGTCCACTTCCTCGTTAGTCCAGTGGGCTGAGCCTAGTACTAATGAGGCCAAAGTTTTGCCTTGGCTTGTATCATTCTTTCTTCCTGGCCTGGTCTGGGCATCTTTTATCTTTCACAGTTCATCCTAAATGGCCAAGTTCACCACCTGCTCAAGTCAGTTCATAGCTGTACCTCTGCATCCAAAAGGACCCTGTAAGAATCTTACAGTCAGGAATGTATTGTCTTCACACTGAAGGAATACTTAAAGCCTAATAATACTATTTGTTGTTAACAGACTAAATGTTATTAATAAGGCATGTATATTAGACAGTGAAGAGAAGACTGCTGCTATGTTTTTCTGGTTAACTGGCATTTTAAGTGCTTGGAACTTCAAACTTTGGAGCTCTTCTTAAAGGCAATATTTAATTTTCTCCAAAAAGCATTTTGCAAATAGAGGAACACTCTGATCTATTTCCAGTAGTGAGATCCCTTTTACCTGAATGAGAAGCTGTTGCTGATGGCAAGTTCAAAGCTCTGTGTGAAGTTTCTCTCTAAAAATAAACTTTCCACTATGTCTTAACCTCGGTTCTTCCTGAAAGCAGAGCCTGAGCTGAGGACTCATTTGTAGGTTGTGAAACAGAGAATGAGAGAAAACTGATGCAAGTGTTTGTCATCAAGTTCATTACTGCTCTGGGCCACTGGAGCACCATCCCAGCAGAACTCCAGTGACCTCACAGTTGTCTACCTGAGGGACAGAAGCAAGCAGCAGTTATCCACTGAATCCTCTGACCTCATCGGTCAAGGGGTGCCCCGTGAGGCCTCCACTCCTTTCTTCATACCTGAGATTGTGTGTGTGAGTGAGTGCCACCGCAGGTGTCAGAGTAGTCCCAGCAAACAGCAAAAGATAGTGGGGTAGGGTGCATCTGAGGTGAGGCAGTCCCGGCAGTGGCTGGAGCCCAAGAAGGGTGGAGAGTGCTTTGAGGCTGGCACAGAGGGAGCCCAGCACACAGGGAAGGGAATGCTTAGGCCACCGAAGTCATCTAGGAGCCTGGAAAAGACCAGACGTCATCTGCATATCTCTTTAGTCCTTCCCGTGCATCTGAATATGGCTTTTCTTAACACATGTCTTTAAAAAGGTAAAATGAATAAACACATTACCAACCAAATTGCTGCAGAGCCCTGCAGGACTCTCATCAACAAAAAGGCAAGCGCACCAGTGCAAAGAAGCAGCCGGCTCCTTGGAAGAGAAGGCTGCTTGCGGGAGAAGCTGTCATCATTACATCTTCAATTGGCGGGTCCTCTCTTCCACAGCAGGGGCTCCTTGCTTAGAGGGTAATTTTTACTCTCCCTGTTCAGTCAGTATGACAGCTTTGTCCCTAATGTAATGGCAGTTTTGACTTTAGTTTAAATTATTCCATAAAGAATCAAAGAGAAAGAGATTCTCTCTGCCTTTTCCCCCACCCCAAAAATTCCACTAAGAAAACTTTTCTCATTTAAGTCCTTGCCTCCACATTCAATTTCTCATTCATGTTTCAGGTGAATCAAATACGGCATCAACTTTCCAAACCGCATGTTATTATCACAGTGACTGAAAATAATTATTGTCTGTCAGTGCGTTTGCTGGGAACACAGATATGTCTGGCAGTGGCCCTGTTATCACCAGCAAAAGTGGGGTCTTCTCTAGGCTCAATTTAAAACCTTAGTGTCGGCAAGACAGAGTGTTGGGGCGATTATCTGCATAATCCATCCGAGAAACACATGTGTCTCAGCTGACCCTGAAATCACTTGTTTAAATAAATGTCTTGAAAGCAATTATTTTAATAAGTGTAGCTTTAGCTAGAATGTTCTGAAGGATTGCCTCAAATGGTGGTTCCTCTAGCTCAGTGGTTCTCAACCGCGGATGATTTTGTTCCCCCAGGGGACATTTGGCAATGTCTGGAGACATTTTTGGCTTTCACACTTGGGGGTGAGGGGTGGGAGAGGGAACTACTGACATCAAGTAGGCAGAGGCCAGGAGCGCTGCCCCACACCCCACGGCACACAGCACGGCCCCCTCCTTGCTGTAACGGAGCAGTGTTTGGTCCCAAAGTACCAATAGTGCTGAGACTGAGAAACCCGGCTCTCGCTGTTGAGATTTAAACAATGTGAAATAAGGCCACTTGTTAGGAAAATTCCAACTACAAAGAAAGAAAATATTCTTTCAGTTGAAAAAGGTATCGATGATATTAAAGAATATTTTAAGAGAATTATCCATAACCCTACCATCTTCATAACACAAGTTTCTGTTTAGCATATAACCTTCAACCTTCTGCCCAAATGAATAGAGAAGTTTGTAAAATTACAATTATGATGTATATACCATTTTGTATTCTTGTTTCCACTGAAAAATATCACTTTCATAGTCTTTGTGTCATTTTACTAGAGAAGAGTCTATTGTTTTAATGTAATAGAATCTATTAAACCCTTCCTTTTTTATTTCTTTCGTTCATTTTTTTGTTTAAAGTAACTTGGGTAAAAGCAAGTACTCCAGTCTGAAGTCTGGCTTTGGAGACCTGGGTTGGGGTACTCTCGAATGATTTTACAGCAATAACTATTTTCCAGGAAATAACTACCTTCAGAACATTCTAAGAAATTGTTGTGATGTAAATATTTTTGTACAAGAAACATTTCACTACTTACGTATTTTTTAAATTAAAAAAAAAAAACTTATGTTTCCCCTCTTCCCCTCAGAATTCATTAGAGCAACACTATGGCCTAACTTAATAAAAGATTCACAGTATGAAACCCTGGCTTCTTCAGGGTAGAGACCTCTTCACTTTGGGGACAGGGAAACATGTAGCCCACACAGCATCACCAAAAGGAGAGAACAGAATCTCGCTGAACAAATCAGGATGTAAAAGAGAAAAATTCCAAAGCTTATGCTGATGAACATAATTATAACCACTTTTCAGTACAATGAATCAGAAAATGTTTGTATTTTAACATACATGAAAACTGTTGGAATTCAGATGGATAGACTGAGTCTAATTCCTACCTGAAATTCCCTATGTATCCTGGTGTTACCTGAATCTTCCTGCACTTCAAAGTCCAGATAGTATTGCCTGGAAACTCCATTCCACACCTTGTAGGATTATTAAGCACTTGCCAAGATTCTTGCAAATTTCTAGAAGACTCATGGCTCTGAGTTAGTTCTCATTTCTCTGGATTAATTCAGTTGATGGGTCATCTCATCTTTCCCCACTTGCTTTTCTGGTCTACTGCACCTGCTCAGACAGATCTTATCTCCTGACTTAATCTTCAGCCCTTGACTCAACACAGATACCCCCAAATTCACTATCCCCCCATAGTGTGTGTATGCCTGTCACACCTCTTTGTGAAGATAGGGGACAGATTATAACAAGCAACACAAACAACTTCGGAGCACATAGTAAACATAGCAGTTAATCAAAGGGCTTTTGATCTCTGCACCATTGGGGACTTTCATGACAGCGCTCATATGGCACCCCTTGTTCTTGTACTCTCTCTTAGCTTGCTTGTCATCCCCTTCCTCCAGATGGCCCTACATTGTTCACACTAAGTTCTACAGAGCAGGTCAGCTCTCTTGAGTCCTTACTCCCAAAATCAATTACAGGTCTCCCTTTTGCATCTCAGAAACAAACCAAAAAAGCCTTTAATTTCACTGGACCTACATTTCTAGAAGCAGTTATTGTTCATAGCAATTTATTTTCCTCTTGTACATCTGTGTAAACTTTAATTCCTTTGAAAAGCCAATTCTGAAATATAAGCCTGTGCGTATGTCTATACCTATATCCATGTGTCTTGTAGAAAAGCAGCTACTTAACTGGATTGGATTGCATGGTCTCTGACTACAGGGCAAGTTAGACTCTTGCATATCCACTGTTCTGCTTTGGTTCACAATTTCTCTCTTTTTAGCTCTACACTGTGCAGCCTGACAGTCAAGGGATTCCTTTCCATGCATTGCCCCACTTTTTTAGCCTCATTTTCCAAAGTTTGTCTCTCAAGTGGTCTATCCTGTGCTATTCTGTGTTTGCAGAATGTGGTTGAACATAGAGACCGTAACTGACTGACATATGGGGCCCTGAGTGATGGCTCTGAGGTGGCTTCTTCCATGTGTTTTATTTCTCCAGCTAGTTTTTAGACTCTGTAAAGACAGTGATGCTATAGTCTCTCTCTCTTTAATCCCCCAGTACCTCCTGGGAGGTAATAGATTTTCCATAATATTGTCAACTGTTTCCTCAGATTCGCTTATTCCACAAATTCATTCATTCTGCAGACATTCATTGCCTTCTGTGGGCTCAGAGGTGGGGACACAGCAGCAAACGAGACAAAGGTCTTGACCTTCTTGGGTTTATTTCTAGTTGAGGTGTGCGGTGGTAGAATACTTTAGTGCCGAAGGTATGTTGGTGACACCAAAGCAACACATTCTAGTTTCAGAACTAGAGTAAACTCCTATTAGGGTTGAATGCTGTGAACAGAAACAATGAAACTTGTTACCTAGTGACATATTCTTCGTCTCTGCACCAATTCTACCCACCAGCCACAGCTGTTTTTTCTCACAGTGATTTGAGCCTGGGTACTGTGAAATCTTTCTCCTTTAGAATAGTTCTGTCTGCAACAAAAAGAACAGTACATGTTAGCTTTTGAAATGATAGGCCTGCAAGCTTGAAAAAATAATAATAATTAAAAAATGATAGCCCTGAAACTTGAATTTCCTCTTCACTCTCGGTAAGATGACCAGCCCGCCTCATATATATGTGATAAGGAAGAAAAGTCAGAAGACATAAAGAATTTTACCATGCCTCAAGCTAAATATAAGCTTAAAAATATAAATGACACCCCTCGATTCATTAGGTGAATAAAATGCCACTCCAAACCTTATGAATAAACTTTCCTATTTTAACACTTCCTGGTTATACTGTCCCCATTTTCTGATGGGAAGCTTTGGCAAAGACAGCAAGAAAAATTAGAAGCTAATATTAATACAATGGCAATGAAGGTTATTAACTGATAAAATTGGCAAAGGGATTCTCTTCTCTATAAGCATGCAGCATCTCAATAAGCGAATAAACATATACACACAAATATTATCAGAAGTAGTTTATTCTAAACATTATTTTTCTAGGTTATCCACTTAACTTACCCTCTGAGATTTATAGTTCAATCATACCAGTTCAGAGTGGAAAGAAAAAAGGCCATTTATCTAATCCTGTTCCTTGAGAAAAAATACTTAGGCAATATTAAGAATCTTCAATTATCTAATTTAATAAAAGGGATGATTTATAGTCTGTAGTTAGTAACATGTGATACTGATTATTTCTAATCCCTTAGAAGAGATCTGACATTATGCTTTTGGTCCTGTGTAGCATGAAATCATCATGTATATTTTACCAAAAGAAGTAACAAGAATAATGGCCTCTGCAGTCTGTAGTCATTTTATACTAACACACTGCAACATGGTTTTGCCCTGGGGCAGAGAAGTAGGGATTTTTCTCTACTTCAAAAGAATGAAAAATTATCATCACTCTATCCAGAACCATTATAGACTTCAGAGACTTTGGCATGAAATATTCAGAAAGTTTATTTTAGAATTCAATATTTTAAAAGCCTGCTTTAAAACTATTACAGTGATTAGTGGCTCTCTTGCTTGGGCCAGTCTTCGTTTTAAAAAGTCCTGTGTCATGGTTGATATTATTTGTTGTTTCAACAAAATATATTAATAATTTGCATCAACCACAGAAGCTACCTATAAGGGATGCAATACATTGTTTTGAAATGCCCCCCAGAGAGCAATTGTGACCGCTACTGATCAGTTATCCTTACAAACACACTTTTTAATGAACATTTCTTTTACTGGTAACAATTTATATTGCTTATGCTATAACTTTGTCCTTCTGACATGTGTTATCTTAACCATGTGGAGTGGGTGCCATTTCTCTGCTCCTGCTCAGGGATCAATTCCCCTGTCTCAGCAGCTCTAGGGACACACAGGGACAACCCAGCTGAGGCCACTCACACCTCCAGCTCATATCTTCATCACTCTTCATAGGAGTCCGAGAAGCTTATCGGGTGTTGGTGAGGATGTAACAGAGCTTCCGAGGCCCTGAATGAAGCCACTGAAAACTTCTGGAGGAGCGTTAGCCACGTGGGAACTGCAATCTAATCACTTCTCTTTGGACTGGCCTGTTTGTGTAGGGAGGCAAGGTGGAATAGAGTGTAGAGCCCTGGTGTTAGAATTTAATGGTCCTGGTTTGAGTTCCAACACTGCTACTTACTGGCAGTGTGATCTTGAGAAAACTGCTGAGCCTCCGTAGCCTCCTTAGAGGCTCAGTGTCTTTGTCGGTAAAATGGACCCATCCCAGCGCTGGCACAAAGATTCAGTGAGCCAAGGCGTGTGACGGCGCTGCTATGCGGGACGTCAGCCATCGTCCCAGTCATTATTCTCCAGTCTAAAAATGTGTTTCTTATCTCTCGTTTGTTTATTCCACATTTCTGTTATGTAATGCGTATATATTTTTTGATATATCATGGAAAGACACACAGGATCACTAGAAAAACAATCATCCCTCTTTTTCTTACATAACCTATGCATTTGGCTTCGTCCCTTTAAATATGTCGAATACATTATTTCTGTAGGTTTTAATAAATACCCTTTCTTTTCTCCTTACCTTATTGAGTAGGTATTCTCAATGTAAGAAAAAAAAGCAGGCATCAATCTTGGCCTTCAAGTAGATAAAGTAGGTTCCTCTCTCACTGAGACATGCAAAGAAGTAACATTCTAATGTGCTCGTGACGCATAGATGCTGATGAGAATAATGTTTAAGTAGCTTTCTGTTTCATTTTCCAGGGAAGTGGATCAAGACTCAGATGGTCACGTCAGCTTTAGAGACTTCGAATATGCCATGAAGTGTGGACAAATGGAAGCCTAACCATTGTGAACTACTTTTGGCAGTTCTGGGGCGATCGTAACATGTTTAAAGGTCAAACAGACTCCAGTCTACTAATGATGTAATGCTACATCCTTGTGATTAAACTGGTAATCACAACTTCTGCATGCTGATGATGGGCTTGCGTCTCAGAATCCCAGAGCTGGCCGGTCCTGGGAGTCTTCCTTTAGTGTGGTCACTAGCCAAGTCAGGCCACCACTGCTGGCACTGCCACCCTGTGGTCCCCTCCCATTCATGCTTATCACCCCACACACACACACACAGTGCAGGCCGGGTGCTCCACTGCGGCGTCCGCACCAGGCCCAGGGCCCCACTTGTCACTGCCCCGTGTCAGATCCTGATTCTCACCAGCTCCTAATGTCTGGGGCAGCTTTTCCCCGCCAATGGTGCCCATTTCCTTCATTCGTTCAACTTTGGTTGGGCATATAGTTGCACCTATGGTACTGAGAGCTTACTGTGCTCCAAGCAAGGAGCAGGACTTTGGGAAAACAAACTTAAGACTGCTCTAAGATAATGTCCCAGAGTCCAAATCTTTATTGCAAAGTGGTCCCAGGCTGTGCAAGACAGAGAAACTAGACTGGGCTAACACAAGCAAGCGCTCTCCAGCTGTATACAGAGGAAGAACTGAGTGCAGTTAGGGTACTGGTGCAAAAGACACATTCCCAGCACCCTTTAGGGCAGCCCAGGCTTGGGCTTCCTGCTGCAGAGCATTAAGCCCTAAGCTTCCCAGCCCTAGCTCTGGGCATTTCTGTCCTGCAACCTGGAGCCTCAGCCACCACGTGGTCATGTCCTCCAAGCCCTGCCTGTCCCTTGGGGCTCTGGTGACTGCTGCACTGGAGCAGAAACACTCAGCATTTATTTAGAGTAATTCCAAAATACTAGTATCAATACTAACATTTTATTTGTAAAGTGTTCAGAATTCATAACATTAACAACATTAGTAAAACAATATTTAATATACTTCACATTTTAAAAGTGTTAAATGTTTAAAGGTCAAGTAAAATGTAAATTTGTTAAATAATAGCAGCATTAAACAAGCAGCATTCTCATCCAAATTATTAGCAAATAGCCTCAATAAAAATAAAGTTTTAAACTGTCGTAAGTAAGAGGAGCCTAAGGAGATGTGACAGCTAAATTGGTATCCTGGATGGCATCATAGAACAGAAAAAGGACATTAGGTAAAATGAGTCAAGTGTGGACTTTAGCTAATAATAATGTATCAATACCGGTTCCATACTCAAGGGTTATTTGTAGTAGGATTGGGAACGACCTTTTTCTTTTTCTATATTTAGTGTGCATTACTATTTTTTTGCATTAGTTTTAGTTAAGAAATAAAAGGAATAAGTGTTACTCTGTCTTATTAATTATAAAATAGAACTTGCCACCTTTTATAGCATGCCATTCTGGTTTTGGAAAACTCTTAATTTGAGCACTTTATTAATTTGGAGCTATTGATCATTTTTACAGATAA
>CAUYPO010122773.1:0-34410 GCA_963574435.1 Cheirogaleus major
CCACCCCCGCCCCCAGCCCCAGCCCGTGTTCACAGTGTTCCTTCTGCTTAGTGTGCCCTTGCATGGCCAATCTGCTGCGAGTGCCCATACGGCCTTCAAGGCTCAGCCCACACTGCCCAGGGTCGAGGTAGTCACACCCCCCCACCCCCAGCCCCACCGTCACCAGTGTGTCCACCCCACAGAGCAGTGTTTCTCTTAGTATGTCCTGGAGAGTCCCTCTGAGGTGATTATTAAAAATGCATATTGCTGGGCCTTGGTCCAGACCTATTGAATCAGAGCCTTTGTAAGGTAGAACCTGGAAATCTGCATTTTAAAGAAGTATGCCAGGCCATTCTTTGGCCCACTAGGTTTAAGAACTCCTCATTTAAAAAAACTTTTTGGAGGCCTGGCGCGGTGGCTCATGCCTGGAATCCTAGCATTCTGGGAGGCCAAGGCGGGTGGATCGCTCAAGGTCATGAGTTTGAAACCAGCCTGAGCAAGAGCGAGACCCTGTCTCTACTAAAAATAGAAAGAAATTCATTGGCCAACTAAAAATGTATAGAAAAAATTAGCCGGGCATGGTGGCGTGTACCTGTAGTCCCAGCTACTCTGGAGGCTGAGGCAGGAGGATCGCTTGAGCCCAGGAGTTTGAGGTTGCTGTGAGCTAGGCTGACACCATGGCACTCTAGCCCGGGCAACAGAGTGAGACTCTGTCTCAAAAAAAAAAACAAAAAAACTTTTTTCCATGTCTTCCTTCACTACTAGTTTCCAAAAGTCTTTGAAAACATGGGTCTTATAAGTAACCCGGTCAGAAATGGGGTAGAAGGGGGGCGGAGGCACAGGTGGGGGAAGAGGAAGGCAGGGCCTCAGTGGGGCGCGGGTCGGGGATCAGGGCAGCTGCATGGCAGGCAGGACAGCCCCTCACGAAAGGAGAAGCCTGTGCAGGGCCAGGCCGGCCTGCAGGAAGGAGCGTGGGTAGAACTGGGCTGGAAATGAGCTGTGACACCAGGCAGGTCACAGTCCTCTGAGTGTCCATTTTCTCTACTGCAAAATAATGGGAGAGGATCGCTAAGGACGCTGCTTGTTCTACAGAAGGTTTTAAAAATCTGCAGATTTCACAGTAGGAAGTAAGAGGTCCTGAGCATTTGCAAGCTTTTAAGCCCACATTGGATCTCATTTGCCAGGGTGTGACAGATGTCAGATTAGCTCCCGTTTAGCTCTGACGGGAGCAGGCTTTATGGATAGACCCGCTGGCTGGCACTCAGTCGTGATTCTATTCCCAGGTTGTGTGGCCCTGGGCAAGGTACGTACAGTTCCTCTCTGGGTCAGAGTTTCCCTCTTTTGTAAAATGTGGTAAGGGCATTTGCCTCAGAGTGTGGCTTTGAGGATTCAGTGGGTTAAAACATGTCAAGGTGTGCCTGGCCCAAGGATTAGCTGTCCCTGTTCCCGTGTGCTCTGCACTGTGCTAAGTGCTTTCATAAATGGTCTTCTTTAGCCGCCATAGTAAGCTGTCCAGCCTTTAATAGAGAATGAAACTGCAGCTCCAAGAGAGTAACTAACCCTAAATCCCACAGCTTGTGAGCCAGGCGGGACCCAGGAGTGTCTGACACGGCCCCACGCTCTCGGCCACCTCAATGATGCCCATAGTCACAGGGCTTGGGTAGAGGACTAAAGTACATGATGGCTCAGAAGCCTCCCAGTCCTGGGTTCCCTCTTTGGGCAACTTTGAAAGGAGGAGGGGACAGAAGGGGCTCAGTAACAGGCTGCAGCCGCCACGTGTCTGTGTGCAGAGAGGAGCTCGAGATGCTGTCCCTGTTACCCAGCAGGACCCAGTCTGCCTCCTTTTGAAGCCGGTTTCACAAACCCAAACTTGGAAAGGCCACCCAGTGCCCTAGGCTCAGTGCCCACAGACCCAAAAATCTGTTTCAACTTCACAGGAATCTGCCCCTGGCCACTGAAGTGAGGTGTCCGGGGTCTTGCTGCCACTGAGCTCAGATTCAAAAGGCTATGTTAGGTGTGAACAATTTGACAGAAATTTTCAAAGATAATCTAGGAGACTGAACAAATTGTAACCACAAGTCACACAAGCTGGAGATTTACCTGAAACTCATTCTGCCAGTTCCCTTAGCCTCACTTTTCTCATCTGTAAAATGGGGACAATAGCAGTCTACGAGGAAATGTCTGAGGACTGAGTGAGACCAAGCATGGGACCAGCACACTGTTAACAGTGACTAAGCCAGATTCTCTTTCTCCAAACAATACCCTTTTTCTGCATGTCTTTCCTTATTCTTAAGTGCTCCACTTCTAAAGGATAAGCCGTGGGGCTGCCCTTCAGGTGGCAACAAGAGTCCAGAGCCAAGTGTTTGAGACTCTATTGCGTGCAAGGCCTTGGGGCAGGACAGCAGAAGGCACAGGTGGAAAACAAAGTCACATGCTTTACGCTCCCCCTCCGACAAGCACAATCTCTGACAGTTAGTGTATAGTAACGTATCAAAGGCTCTGAGAGGTCCTGCAATGCATATTCCTCTTTTTTTTTTTTTTTTTTTTTTTTTTGAGACAGAGTCTCTCTTTGCCCAGAGTAGAGTGCTGTGGCATCAGCCTAGCTCACAGCAACCTCAAACTCCTGGGCTCAAGCGATCCTCTTGCCTCAGCCTCCTGAGTAGCTGGGACTACAGGCATGTGCCACCATGCCTGGCTAATTTTTTCTATATATTTTTAGTTGGCCAATTAATTTCTTTCTATTTTTTAGTAGAGATGGGGTCTCACTCTTGCTCAGGCTGGTTTCGAATTCCTGACCTCGAGGGATCCACCCGTCTTGGTCTCCCAGAGTGCTAGGATTACAGGCGTAAGCCACCGCGCCCGGCCTATATTCTGCCATATTTTCTAATTTCATGTTTTCAAAAGAGCACAGTGGTGTTTTCCTATTTGCTTCTACCTAGTTTTTGGGGGGCTGTCCTATTCTGATGATCGATTCGGGACTGCTCAGACTCCTGGGCTGACAGCGTGTGTCAGGCTGGCCCTGGCTGCTCCTGGCTGCTCCCCACATCCCTGCAGCTCCCATCCAGCAGGAATATCGGGGTGCCGGTGCTTCAGTCACACTGCGAGAGGGCCCATCTCCACCACTGTTTGGGGCCCCGACCACCTTCCTGTCATTAGGGCAACTGAAGAAGGCTCCTGGGTGCCTCGCCAACCCATCACAGCCACCACCGAGCCCCTTCCTGCCACTTGTGATGCCTCCTGCTGGGGTGATGGAGAGGAGGGTGAGGATGATTAAACTGATGTTACATCGACAGGTAGAGAAAGCAGGGAAAAGCACACCGGTGAGTTGCTGTGGTCCACCGCCGTCTCTGCTGAATGGATTAGGCTGATTTATCATTGTCTTTCCCTTTCCTTCATGTTCCTTTTCCTTTCCTGGATTCTCTGAGTCTTCACAGATGCGCATGCATTAACATTACAATTAGAATTTTTTCAAATCTATATTGTCCTTTTGCTACTAATTTTTATGCTTACATACGCCCAGTAATCTATGTACATTACACTGTTTAGTTTGCATAATTTGATAGGTAGCTGCAGCCCAGAGGAGATGAGCCTCCAGCCTATGGCCCCTTGGCTTAGTCCACGGGCTCTGGGCAGGGGTGAGGAGACAGCTCAGAGCAGAGCCTTCGCTGTGGGCTGCTTCACCTCCTCGGGGGTCTTCCTAATTTCTGTGCATGACTCACAGTCTGAATCCGAGGAGCACCTTATTTCCCTCTCGAGCAGCTTTTCCTTCCAGGCCACCATAGGTGAATTTTCACCTCCTATGTCTCTCTCAAACCCTCACTTCCTTCCAGGCCTCCTAGCACCAACCAGGAGAGTTTGCGGCTCACGTCTCTTCTCTGCTGGACCACTGGAGAGCCCCTCATTCACCTCTGTGTCCCACGCTTGTCTCTGGCTTCCTCCTTCTTGTAGCCAGAGCGGATCTTTCTAGAACTTGGGCCTGCCCAGGGCTTTTTCCTACTACTCCCCTGACCTTCAGGGCAAGGTTGTGCCAGCCGGTCCCTGCTGTCTGTCTTCTGGCCACTCAGGTTATCCAGCAGGCCCAGAAGGTGGCATTCTCCTCTGCTCTCTAGGAGGGCGTTCATCGGGTGACTCCCAATCCCGTGCTCGGCATTCTGAACGTCCTTTGTGCCACCCACTGGGCTGCTCCTGGGTGGTCTGAGGCGGGAGCAGGCGGGATGAGGGTGGGGTCATGCTGTTTTCAGGGAGCCCTCCAGGTAGGCAGTGGCTGTGGCTCCTGCTCAGCACAGCAGCTGAGATTCTAGCAGCTTCCACAACAACATCAGTGGCACCTAGTCGGGTTGGGTTGTGGGCTGCAGCCCAGGTTGAAGGCAACTTCTTGATCACAAAGACATTTCCCTTTGCCCCCCCCCCCCCAGCCCCTGAAGCGGGAGAGTAGTTTCCAATCTATGGGTAGCACGTCCGTCCTCTCTTGCTCCGCCAGCCCACGGCAGCAGCAGCTCCTGGTTTCTAATTAATGCCACATTCTCCTTTTAGGACTTCCAGCCCTTCGGATACCTTTGTTATCATTCGCTTTGTTAAATCCCACTTGGCTGTGAGTATTGAGAGTGGTTTCTGTTCACCCTGCCTGGACATTGATGAACACATGCCTGGAGTCTCCTCTTCCTCGAATGCCCTCTCCCCTTTCCCTTGGGAGTAATTCCACATATGGCAGACACCACTGCGAGTTCCCCCATCTCTGTTTCTTTTTTCTCCTGCACACGCATGCAGATCACTTCCCCCAGCCTCCCTCGCAGGTGAGCACAGCCGTGAGAGTGGATCCGGCCAAAGGAACATGGCGATGGCCACATTCCAGGCCTGGTCCCTGCAAAGCTGACCACGCATCCTCTGTGCTCATTCCTCTTCTCTGGTGGCTGGACACGGAGGTCCAGGGCATGGTGGGATGCCTGGTTCCTGAATGATCCTGTGGGTAGAGCACCCCCCACACCCACACTAGGCCATGATGTCATTTTCGGGGAAGCCCCTGAGATGGGCTTTCTTTGTTACCACAGCTAGCCTAGCCTGACAAATGTGCCACTCAAACTAGCTCAGCTTCACAGTCACCTTTAAAAATCTCAGTTTTACCAGATGAAAAGAGTTCTGGAAGCTGGATGCTGGTGGTTGCACAACATTATGAATGTACTGAATACTGCTTAACTGTATGCTTAAATTTGGTTAAGGGGGTGTATTTTAACACAGTAAAAAAAATTGGGGGAAAAACCAACAGCAACTAACAAAATCCTGAGTCAATAATAATTTAATTTGATTTTGAAAATGTAGATATAACATGAAATGCTTTTTAGGAAACAGTTCATATAATGAGAAAAAATCAAAATAGTAGGTGCTATAATTTTCAAAGCTTACTGGTAACTGCTTTATTGAGCTGAGAGAGAATAAAGGGCATGGCAGGATCCCAAAGAGAATCGACCAAAAGAGGTGCTGTCTAGAACTGAAAGGGCTTCTCTGAGTGAAGGGAGGGCACAGAGAAATTATCACACAAGAACTGGACTTTTCTACAGCCTCCAAATTTGTTTCTCTAGCAAACCAGATTTGTTGTAAGTCCTGCACCTCTTCGCTTCTTCAGAAATTAATTTTGTTATGTGAAAAAAAATTCATCTTAAAATAACTCCGTTTAAAAGCCCAGCTCATCAGTCACCGACCTCTGAGGCCTTTGCCAGTGCCCGGGGGACACTGCACATAATGACCAAGTATCTCTCTTTGCAAGACCACAAGAGCATCTTAGGGGACAGCTCTGTACTATGTATTCACTGTGGTCATCCTCAGCCCAACAGAGAACCACACTGCCAGGTTTTTAGTGCGCACTGGCTGCATGAGCAAATGGGAGAGGGTTTGTTAAGTTTAGTGAGTGGTTACCGTGTGCCAGGACCTGTGCCAGCACTGCACATGGGGGCCTCAACCAGGCCCCACGGAGTCCCTGGGTGATAGGGAACACTAGTCCTGCTTTGCAGATGAAGAGCACGAGGCACAGAGAAGTGAAATAACTCATGGAGGCCACACAGCAGGAGGGGCTGCAGGAGTCAGGCCCATGCATCTGGACGCAAAGCTGTCGCTTTAACCACTCATCATGTATGGCATAAGATCAACTGAACAACAGTAGCTGTCAACACAGGATAAAAATCTATACATTTCATAATAATGTTCATAAATGTATAAAGAAACTTTAGCCAAAAGCAACATGAGAATCCCCTCCAATGAGAATGGAAACAGGGTCTGTCCCACCCACAGGAAGAGGGTACGTGTGCTCTCATTCCCACAGGGGCACTCTCACAGGGGACCCTGGACTGCAGCGCCCCTCACTCCCACGGCCAGTCCCCAGCCCAGGGGCTTGTCCTGTCCCGCCTGATGGAGGCAGTGGTCTCCCAGTGCCACAGCCCCCAGCCAGCCCCTCCCCTAACCTGTTTCTTGACTCATCTTCTTAAATTACTGCTCTACTTCCATCACAACCCCACTCAAATTCCATTGTTCTGGGTGCCTGGGCAATAATGCCTGAAAACCAGGACCTGGTAAGGAGATGGGCCTCCCCTTCCTTTTAGGCCCTGGGGGCCCCATGCCACTCCTGACAGAACATCTCCCACAGACTGGGCAATTTCCTGATTCCGAATGTCCCCTTCTCCATCTCGACCTCCAGAAATTCTATTTCCACGTCCCTTCCATCATGACAGCTTCTTGGTCCCCCTGGCCCCCGTGCTCCTGCCTTGACTCCTGTGTTGTGGGACGTGCCCTCTGCTCCAGCATTTAATGAGGTCAGCACGGCCTCTAGCTATTTGTGGGGATGCTTTCTGGGCCTCAACAGCTCCCTGAGGACAGGGACCATGTAGTCATCTTTGAATCATCCAAAAGGTCTACAGAGTGGGAGGGCCACGCATTTGCCTACTGCATAAGGATCTTTTTATTGCTCAGTTAGAACGAATGTAATCTACTGAAAAAGAAAATGGATGAGGAGTCTAAATTGGCCCTGTGTTGGAACTGATCTTAAAAAAAAAATAAGGATTTTGTAAGAACTTCAAGTTGCTTTTCTAAATTAGAAACAAAACAACCCACCTAATTCTAAACTTGGCCAACATTTCAGCCTTCCGCTTTGAACAGATGAAAAGCTAAGAAATTATATGAACTGTTTCCTGAGCTGGCCTCCTGAGTGGACGTACAATATTGGTGTGCCATCCTGGGGGAATGCAAGTGGCAACGAACACATAATGAAGAAGCAAGCAATTCTAAGATGGGTCTGGAACTTGGAAAAGGAGTACTTTGTTAGTGGCCTTGACACCTGCCTGCACAGGGAATAGCACCACGGGGGCCTGGCTCGAACACAGCTAAATCTGAAGTACATTTTGAAAACTGGAACCAGCATTGGATACTATTTTCAGTTTAAGAGACCCTCAGGAAACTACTCTAAGTTGCCAACAGTTTGGTTATTTTCTTCCCACAAATGACTTTTCTGTAAAACAGTTGTATGACACTGATTTCACCTTTAGGCAATGAAGAAAAACTGTTTTCTCCTTTATCCACTGCATATCTGTCTGCTGCATGAGTTGTACTGAGTTAGATCTTTGCAGAGTGACTTATTTCCCTAAAACAGTACAAGCATGGGCTTGGACTCCCAGGTCCTTGGAAATACAGACCTCTCGAGTCCAGTATTGATGATGAGTGTTAACCCTGGTTCTCACGTTCCTGGAGACCAGCCCGTCCACTGAGGCTGCTTTCTGTGAGGGACACGGATTGAGGAACAAGGACACAGGACGCAAGACAGATACACCATCACCATATCCTGAAGTTATGAGACATTTGTGCTGAGTTCGCTGCAGCAAGTGACCCAAGACCATCAGAAGGGAAAACAGCCAGTCTTCACACCCACTTACCTTGTCCAAAGCTTTTCAAATTCTCTCGGTGTGAGGGGAATATCAAAACCATACAGAGCGTTCTTTATATCCCGTCGTCGAAGAATGCCATTGCCCTCATTATCAGTTTCTATAAAATTCTACAATATTAGAAGGTAGTATTTAGTAACATAAAAAATGTATTTACAACAGCATAAAAGATTTTCAATAGTCAATGTCTGGAACAATTTAAGGCATTTCTCTCTCCACTCACCTACTTGATTACCATTTTACCTAAGTTCTGGATATCCTCATCATTCCTGAAAGAATGTGATAGAGCAAAATAGGAACAAGTGTTGTATATTGAAAGGGGGTTGTTTCTGGGTAAATCAGCGAGACATAGATTCTTCTGACCAACAACTTGGGTTCACAAACTATTAGAAATAATTTATAATAATTTCTAATTATTTCCTAGACTCTGGGATATGAAATTCAGGATAAGGCCTCAGTGATGTTTCGGTTTTGGTCCTCTGGCTGTAAGAGGGGACATAAAGGTCATCGGGCTCCACCTATTATGACGAGATGATACGGCACCATTTTTATGTCTTTGAAGGGTGCAAAAGGTACCTGGGGATTTGTGAGGCATTTAAGAGGACGACAGATGAGAGTAACAGCTGATACACACAGTGCTCAACGCTGTCAGAAACTGTTTCCAAGTAGCACTTCATTTAACCCTCTTCATAACAACACTATGAGGTAGACATAAGGGACCATCTACAGAATCCTCTACAAGCATTATGCTTCCTGGTGAAAGAACATGTCCTGTAAGATCAGGAACAAGATAAGAATATCTCTAACACCCTGTATTCAAGAATGTATTGAGGCCTCAGCCACTTTAAATAGGTAGTAGAAGGAATAAAAGGTATAGCAATAGGACAGGAAGAAATACAACTGTCATTATTCACAGGTGACATGATTGTATACATAGTAATACAAAGAATCCAGAAATAAATTTTTGTGAGAGGCGAATTTAGCAAAAGGCTGGATTCTATATCAACAGGCAAAATCAATTATACTTTTATATATCAGACACAGAAAACGAGGTTTTAAAAGATAACATTTACAATAGCATCAAAAACAGAAAGTCCCAGGAATATATCTATAAATGATATATAAGAAATACCTCTACACAGAAAAGTATAAAACTTTATTGAAAGATAGTAAAGAAGATAAAAATAAATGGGGATATACTATGTTCATGAATTAGAAGACTCAAATAGTAAAGACATCATTTCTCTCCAAACAAACATTGTGACAGGTTTTTTTCGCCTTTGTGGAATGTGACAAACTGATTTAAAACTTCTGAATAACAAGATGGAGTTGACAGCTAATTAAGACGTATTAGTGTCACTATGCTACAGTGACTACAAAGATGTGGTGCAGGTGCCAGGACAGATGAGCTGACTCGTGGAACAGAATGAGGAGCCCAGAATCACCTGTGGGCTGTGAGATAGGACAGTGGCGATGCTGCGGGCCACTGGAGGCGAGGATGGACTTCACAGTGACTGGTGCTAGGACAGCCGGACCTCTGCATGGAAGAAATGAAACTGGGTCCCTGCCTCACAACACACAGGAAACAGCCAGCCCAGACTTCAAGACCTGAATGTCAAAGCTGAAACTGTACAGCTCCTATAAGAGAATGTGAGAGAATATCTTCATGACTTCAGGGTGGGACAGAATTTCTTAAATAAGATCAGTAGAGAAATGTTAGTAAATTTGACTGCTAAAAATAACATATTGTTCAAAAGACACAGTATAAAAAGGGCGAGAACACAGAATACAAACTGGGAGGGGATATTTGCATCACATATGACTTACAAAAGAGCACGGCCCGCAGGGCAGTGCACACCGTGACCACAGTAGAGTTTCTACTGGCCAATGACAAAAAAGCCAACAACCCAGTCTGAAAACTGTGAAAAGTCTCAAGCAAGCACTTCACAAAAAAGGAAACCTGTCTAATGAATAAACAAATGAAAAGATACTCAATCTCATTTAATAACCAACAAAATGCTAATTAAAGCTGCAATGAGATACTATGACACACCCACTAGAATGGAAAAAGCTGGGTCTGATAGCACCAGCCCTTTCAACAGTAGGGTTGAGTAATTGTGACAGAAACCTTTTGGCTCCCAAAGCCAAAAATATTTACTGTCTGGCCCTTTACGGAAAAGGTGTGCCAACTCCTGCTCTAAGATAGTGATAATATTCATTTCCTTCATCTGGACAGTGGTTACATAGTGACTGCTGTAAATTTATTTAAAATATACACGTACATTTTATATGCTCACAATTTAAAAAATAATTTAAACTTTAAAAAAATTTAGTCTGCAGGATTTCAAAGTCCCTTTAAAAACAGGCAGCAGGCCTGGCACGTAAAATGCTTGGAAGTCACCATTCTGTCTCAACAACAAGTAAAAATCTTAACACATTGAAAAATCAACAACTCTTCTTAGATTGTAAGAGACGTGAGGTTACATGGCAATCCACTGCCCCCGAAGTGGGAGAGACAGACAGGTGAACACAGAGAGTCACAACTTACCAGAGCAGACCCCCATGAGCAGGACCCACTGCAGGAAGATGGAAGCTAAGGGAACCCACCTACCTCGTTCTGTGGACCAGTATGATCCTAGCACCAAAACCAGACACAGACATAACGAGTAAAGAAAACAGCAGACCAATATCTCTCATGCACATAGATGCAAAAGTCCTCGACAAAATATTAGCAAATTGAATCCCACAATGTATAAAAAGCATTATATGCCATGACCAAGAGGGATGTATCCCAGGGAGACAAAGCTGGTTCAACACTTGAAAATCAGTTAATGTAATACATCACAACAACAGAGACAAGAAGAAAAACCACATGATCATATCAATAGACGCATAAAAAATATCTGACAAAATTCAATACCCATTTATGACAACTCTCAGTAAACAAGGAATAGAGAACTTTCTCAACTTGATAAATGATATCTTCAAAAAACCTATAGCTAACATCACACTTAATGATGAGGAACCAGAAGATTTCCTGCTATGGTCAGGAACAGAGCAGGGATGTTTCTCTCACCGCTTTTTCAACATTGTACTGGAAGTCCTAGCTAATGCATTAAGACCACAAAAGGAAATAAAAGGTATACTGATTGGGAAGGAAGAAATAAAACTGTCTTTATTCACAGATGACATGATTGTGTATATAGAAAATACAAAAGAACTAACAACAAAAAACCTCCTAGAATTGATAAGGAATTATACCAAGATTAGTACACGAAAGTCATTCACTTTCCTATATACCAGCAATAAAGAAGTGGAATTTGAAATTAAAAATACAATACCATTTACATTAGCACCACCAAAAATGAAACACTTAGATATAAATCTAACAAGATATGGCAGATGGCAGAAATAAAGACCTCCCCAGCCCACTTGTCACTCTCCTACGGCCTGTTTATTATTATTTTTTCACAGCACTGATCTGCCTTGTTAATCATCTGTTTTGTTGCTTGTTGACTGTCACCTCCACTGGTCTCTGAGCTCCAGAAGGCGGGGATTAGACCGGCCTCGGTTACCCCAGATCCCAGCACACGACTGGGGCACAGTCAACATGCTGAATAAAGCAAAGCAGGGCAGGACGCAGCTGGGAAGGGCCCTGGGGTCTGTGGCGAGCAGCAGCGGCAGGTGGGGGCTGGGAGGCTGCAGGGAGAGGACGAGAGAGAGGCCAGAAGAGCAGTGGGGAGTGTGAACGAACAGAGGCAGAGCCCAGGCCCAGCTGAGAGGAGAGGCAGCTGGAGAGCAAGGGGCCCTTGTCTTTCCTAGGTCAGACCCCAGGGAGCTGAAGGTTAAAGAGAAGCTGGTGGAGAGGGAGTAGGGGATGGGGCCAAAGGCACGTCCTGCTCTCTCCCAGCTGACACGCCCTGTGTCGGCTGCAGTTTCAAGCCAGACCCCGCCCTGCACTCCTCAGCCCAGAGGGCTGCTCTGAAAGGTGGGCCCTGCCTCAGCGGGGCTCACAGAGCTTTGGTCTGCGTGACTGGCCAGCCTGGGCCAGCACAGACAGTCGACTCTATGGAGGACAGAGGGCTGCAGAGGCAGTGCCAGGAGCTTAACGGGGCTTAAAAGACAGAACTTCATTTTGGGCACAGGCCAAGAAAGAGCAGACATAGAAAGAAAACAACCAAATGAAACAAAGCAGAGACAGTCTTCAAAATAATATGAAAATACTTCCATAATGCAGTTTTTAAAATGCTTCTCAGAGGAAAGTTACCGTGTCCTTGTTGCATTATAAAATGGTGATCCCATATCCCATCCTAGATTTTCGGACAAACCCGGTTTTGCACGTTCAGTTCTATTATCCTACAGGCATCGCTGTCATTCCCACTGTCAGATTATACATGCCCGTCTCAGCACCATAGTCACAATTGACATGGCTGCACATGGAGGGCACCAGCCGATAAATGTGCTTCTGTAATTTTGGCAAGACCAGGGGAAATAGCTCTTTAAAATGCATGTTTATATCATGTAAAATTAAGTATGACAGCATCTTAACATTTTTCATTTAAATTTTTAATTCACATCATGCCTGAAATAATGCCAGGAATTTCTATCCCTAACTCCTACAATTACTTATCCTTCTGAACATCAGTTGACCTTGAATGTGAGAATTTAGTCTGAAAAAGTCTTTTGGGAATAAAAGGAGTCACCAGGTTGGGTATACAGAGTTTTTCCCATCTCGGCGGCTGGGTCTAAATAGCTTGATTATCCTAGTGATCCTGAAACACTGAAATAGATTTTCTTTCCTTTTAAGGAAATAATCATTTTCTTACCTTAGACAAGTCTGACCATCTGTTTTTCGCTTTGGTAACAAGATACTGATGAGCCTGTTCACAAGCCAGTTCTGAATCTGCGACCTTCTGTTTTGGTCTTAAAAGAAAAAAAATAATAAATAACTGTGTTTAAATTTAATGGGCTCATTAATCTCCCAAGGGGTTCCCCTACCCCCTGTTTGTTTCAAAGATACCATTAAAGTCTGTTGTTCCACATCTGGTCTAACTTAATTCTTAAAATACAGTCTTATTTCCCCAGCTGCGTGTTAGGGAAGTCTTCTTAAATTTTGTAAGTCCTGTTTATTTTCAGATAAATGCTATTCAACTTTTTTTTCAGCAAACAAAACAAACAGGGCTCATTTATTCTCAGAGGGGGGAAAAACACAATATAACATTAAGTGTCTTAGGAAGAAAACAACTAAAAACTTTTGTCTGGATTTGCAAGATGGAGCACAGACGAAAGGGAACAGCTGAGGCACTGGGGGATGTGGCTTCCAGACTTCTCGGTCTCAGCTAATTGTCCAAGGTTAGGGTTCAAAGATGATCAAAATTCTGCCATATTCACTCACAGGATGGACACTGAAGATATTTATAAAAAGCCCTTGTGCTCGTAGTCCCTGGCCAGGCCACAGGCAGCGCAGGGGAGACCAGGCAGAAGGAACTGGGTGCCTTGGATCTTCCCACACCTGAGAACACACCAGGTGAGCATGGAAATCTGCAAGCCCGTCACGAACTCTTCCCAGGCCTGGCCAGTGCGCCCTCATCGTGTGAGTCTCCTCCTCCACTGCCCTGACCGCTCCCTGCCTCCCCATTCCCTTCTGAGAGGTCATCCCTTCTCATGTCCCCAGCTACAAGTGCGAGGCTGCTGACCAGAAATCTGTACCACTGGTCCCATAGCCTCACCTGCTCTTCCTCATCTCTCTCCAACTGCCTACCGGACTCCACAGAACCATGGAACTTCCAGGGTGGAAAGGCAGCTACAGCTCAGCCAGCCCCATTCCCTATCGTGACTTCACCAAAGGATTTGGAAAGTTCATGGGATTATGCTGCATTTTTACAACTTTTGATTAAAAGAACTGCAAATCCTAATGAGGTATATTTTCCTGCCTTCACCTTTAGACTCCTCCTAGATCCCACCTGCACTCAGGCACTCACCTGGACCTTCCCCAAAGTGCTGTCACAGAGCCCCCGAGGGGCATGTGCCACCTCAGCGAAGTCACTATCTAAACACATATCCAAACAGCCCCCCAGCCCCCACAATCCAATTTCTCTTCTAGGTCATAAAGTTGGATTATTTCCTTAGTTACCTGTGCTCAAACCAGAGAGTCCTACTGATTTTCCATCCCTCTTTCTCATTTTACATACTTGACCCTCCTGAGAGATCAGGAGGTTTTCCAGCAGGTACTTCCTCTCCTGTTGCATGGCTCATTAGACCTTGACAATCAGTCAGATCCGGCCTTCCTATCAGCTAGTCTTGTCAGTCACAAAAACATAGGAATAGTCACTATGTGCTGCTCTAGGTCCTGCAAACACAACCAACAATGCAGACAAAGTCCATGTCCTCAAAGAGCTTACACTGTGATGGGGGGACTTAGAACAAACACACGGAAAAATAAGCGAATCAGATAACTTCAGATACTGCATGTGACCAAGAATGATGTGGGGAGGGGACACTTCAGCAGAAGGCCAGGGAGCTGCTCTGTGGCAGTGTGGGAAGACCCTGGGGACACACTCCAGGCCGTGTAAGAGTCCCAGGATGTGCTTCTGGTCCCAGTTAAGACGAGCAGACATACTTCACCCTTTCTTTCCCTCTTATGACAACCAAAAATCCCACAAAGAATACAGAAAGTAACTCTCTGAGGACGCTAAAAAATAAATAACAGGAGGCTCTTGGGGAGGGAAATGAAACCTTGAAGAAATACACAGTTGTGAGTTTCACCGGGTTTTCCTTCCATAGTCCTAGATTAGGTTTAAGGGCAGTCCTAATTGTGGAACTACGCAGCAGATGTGGACAGAAACCGCTCCGATAGCAAGCCTGTCTTTCTGACCAAGAAACTAGGAAGGAGGGCCCCTGAGGTACAAAATCCTCCTTTTTTGTTTCTTTTTATTCTCCTAGTCCTGATCTGAGGCAAACCCAGTTCTGAGACTGCACTTTTGTAGTGGTGCCAACAACAGCGGTGGCTAAATAGGTCCCTGAACTCTGAAATCCTTCTCTCTGACCAGAGGACATGGGAAAAGGGGCCCTTGTGACCCAAGCAGTGCTGGGGAACTCCGTGGGTTTTCTTCTCCTTTTTCTCTCATCATGTTACCCTGGGGGCGGGCCCAGCTCTGAGAAGCACACAGCAGTACAAATAGGCCAAAACTTAAGAGTTTCTAGCCAGGAGACCAAAAAAGGTAGCCCCTGGGGGATGGAGAGTGTGGGGGAAAGTCACAGAGAAGAGAGAGCTGAAAGAAGGAACCCCCACACCCGTGCAGGGAGTTCCGCGTTCAGCTCTGCTGTGCGCCCGCGTGGGACTCATCCACGGCAGCATGGCCGTGGCTTTGCGAACCTGACCACTGTGTAGTGAGACTGGCCCCTGCGTGGGGCATACGTGGGCTTCCCTGAAGAGTGCTGCAATGACTTTGAAAACCAAACTAACACTGAAACCACAGAAAGCCGGTCAGGACTGTGTGAAACTAACTGGGTTGACTGCCTGCTAAACAAAACAACAAACCAGCACACTACTGAGGATTTTAACAGGACCAGAGTGTCATAATAAAATATTTAGGATGTCCAGGATGCAATCCAAAATTATACAAACAGCCAGGAAAACAGGAAAATCTCAACAATTATCAAGGTAAAAGACAACAGACACCAACCCTAAGATTAACCAGATGTTGAAATTATCACATTTTAAAGCAGCTATTATATTCATGAAGAGCAAACATCCTTAAAACAAATGGAAAGACAAAAGTTCTGAGAAAAGAAATAGGAACTAAGAAGAAGGAGGAGGAGGAGGAAGAAGAGAGAAAGAAAGAACAAGAAAATAATCAAGTGGCAACTTCAAAATCCAATAACTGAAATGAAATTTTTGGCCAACGAGTACATGAAAAAATACTCAACATCACTAATCATCAGGGCAATGCAGATCAAAACCACAGTGAGATATCACTGCACCCAGTTAGAAGAGCAAATGCTGGCGAGGCTGCAGAGGAAGTGGAAACTCCCGTGCTGTTGGTGGGAATGTGAAGTAGCACAGCCACTACGGAAAGCAGTACAGAGGTTCCTCAAAAAGCAAAAGCAGAACTCTCATATGATCCAGCAATCCCACTGCTGGGTATATATCCAAAAGAAAGGAAATCAGTATATCAAAGAGATACCTGCACTCCTATGTTTACTGCGGCACTGTTCACAATAGCCGAAATATGGAATCAAACTAAGTGTCCATCAGTGGATGAATGGATAAAGCAAATGTGGTATATACACAATGGAATATTACTCAGCCATAAAAACAAATGAAATCCTATCATTTGAAGCAACATGAATGGAACTGGAAAACATTACATTAAGTGAGATAAGCCAGGCACAGAAAGACAAATATCACATGTTCTCACTCATATGTAGGAGCCAAAAGAGTGGATCTCGTGGAGGAAGTGAGTCAATGGTGGTTACCAGATGATGGGAAGGAAAGAGGGGGAGCAGGAGGGACAGGCAGCTAAGAGAAATTGGTCAATGGATAAAAATATAAAGTTAGGTAGAAGGAATACATTCCAGTGTTCGATAGTATAGCAGGGAAATGATAGTTAATAATTTATTATCTAAATAAGTTATAGCTAGAAGAGATAAATTGTAATGCTTCCAACACAAAGAAAAGATATTTAAGGTAATGGATATCCCAATTATCCTGATTTGATCATTTGATCAAAATATCACATGTACCCCCAAATATCTATAACTATGATGTATCAATTAAAAATACAAAAAAATTTTTAAAAATTTTACTGTATTGGCTCAATGGCAGAATGGAGATAACAGGAGTCAACAAACCTGAAAATAAATGAATAGAAATAATTCAATCTTAACAACAGAGAAAATAAAAACAACATTGTCTCAGAGACCTGCAATACAAAATCAGAAAATCTAAGCTTCATGTCACTGAGGGACCCAAAGAAGCAAAAGATTGGTATAGAAAAAAATACTCCAAGAAATAATAGCTGAAAACTCCCCAAATTTGGTGAACATCAATATACAGATTCAAGAAGCTCAGCAAACTCCAAAAGGGACAAACTAAAAACACAAAGCAAAACAAAACAAAAACCACATGTTCAGACACATCATACCCAATGTGCTGAAAAACCAAAGATAAATAAATCTTGAAAGCAGCCTGAGAAAAATGACACATTACAAATAGGGAAATAATGTTTGAGTACTTGTGTACTTCTTACCATAAACCATGGAGGCCAGACAGTGGAACAATATTTTTAAAGTGCTGGAACAAAAGAATTATCAAACCTAAATTCTATATCCAGCAAAAATATCTGTTTAGGAATGAAGGAAAAATAAAGATATTCTCAAGGATAGAAAACTAAGACAATTTGTCTCCAGTAGACCCGTTCCTAGGGCTCAAATCCCTGCCCTGCCCCCATCACCCATGTCCTGTGGACACGTCACTAACTCTTCTCTGAGCCCCAGTTCTTTCATCCGTGAAGCCAGACAGGAATGCCTCCTTGCAGGGCTATTGGGGTGTCAAAGGACACGTCTTCAGGAAGCACAGCACAGGGCCTGGCCGTGGAGGGCTCAGCTTTCGGAAGCAGTGCCTTGGTTTGGGTCTCAGAGCTGTCTCTCCACCAGGCCCTGGGAGGCCACGCCAGGCCCCAGGGTGCAGCCTCTCCTCCTTCGTGTCTAACCTCCCTTCTGGGGCTGCTTGAGGATCTTTCTAAAACTCAGTCTGAGTCCTTCACTCCGCAGCTTACAAGCCTCCCCCTCCTTCCGACAAAGGATGACTCCTCACCTTGGCACACGGGCTCCATCACAGCCTGCCCTCCTGCTCTCCTGGCCTTCTCCCCTGCCACACCCTCCCCCCCTCCCTTGTGCAGGCCGCCCCTCCACACACACCCTCTTCCCATTTCCCAAATGTGCTCAACACTCCCATCTCTGTGATGTTGCAAATGTTGTTCCCTGGCCTCAAGTGATCTTTCTTCTAGCCTGCACCTGGCAAACTCCTACTCAAACTCCAAGACTCAGCTCAAATGTCCCCACTTTTCCTGAGCACCTCAAGAGGCTTCAGCTCTGCCCTCTCTGTGTCCCTGTGGCACTTCCGTCATCTTCTATTTCAATGTAGCTCTTTATTTTTGTTCCTGTCTCACATTCGACCGTGAGCTCCTCAAGGGAGCATCTAAGTCTTACTCATCTTTGCACCGCCTCGTCCTGGGATGGCACCCAGCACACAGCAGACCTTAGTACATACATGACAAATACAGAAATAAATTCAAATGATAAGGTTGAGAAGATTGCACTTTGCGGTTGAAATTTTCCATGTTCGTTCTGCATACATTCTCCAGAAAATTCTTTGGGCAGGATTTTATTTTGTTTTAATGTTAAGTAATCAAGTCTCATAGGAAGGCTCCTCAGAACCTGAGTGATTGGAAGCAGGTGTCCAAATGTTATATGATCATTTTGCTTAGGAAGAATCTATAGTCATTTTCTTGCTTGCTTTTTTTTTTTTTTTTTAGGATAGACAAGATAAAACCTATGAATATAAGTGAAAAAAATTAAAGTGTAACTTCAGAGGGCCTTCTGCAGCCTAGCCAAGCGTCACAGCAGTCTGGCACAGTAGCCGTGGATTCTGGGGGCTATACTCTCCAGGGCAGCTGCTCTTGCCCAGTAGAAAGGACACGTGCCTGGAGCCCCAGGGGCCATGTGTGCCTCAAGGACAGAACAGCGCAGTGACTATTACTATGATGCTACACCCTCACATCAGAAAACACACCTCTGGGTTAGCACAACAGATGGCGACAGTTCAGAAATACTGACATTACAAGAACCGCCGAGGACGGGCTGACTGGCTATTTCATTCGTGCATGTCGGCACTCGACAGATCTCAGCAGGGAGCCAACTGGGACGCATTGGAGTGACTCCTTTCATTAAAAGGATTTCTTCTGTAAAATTTGGATTCAGGCAAAGGGCCCCAAGTGGCCCCAAGGCCACAGGTTCCCCACCCCTGGACGGTGGGCCCTATTACGCCTCCAAGGAGTGTCCACTCTTTCTGACCGGACGCTGAGCTCCTCCTCCTCCCTGCGAGTGGGGCTGGGCAGGGGCTGGGCAGGGGCCAGGGGCAGCACGGCCCAGGGAGGGACCGGACTGGAAGGGGGTCCCTGAGTCTCTGAGGCAGCTGGCACAGACAACTTCTCAGTTCCTGTCAATTACCATAAAGATAGTCTGCGGTTCTCCAAATTCACACCTCTCACCTAGATTAACATTTGGAGGTGGCAAAGAGGTGGAAGAATCAGTTCCTGAAGAAAGTTCGAGTGTCCATTCGGCAAGGACTTGCCTGGACCGAATGCATGCACAGCCCTCTGCCTGGCCCTGCGGTGGGCCCTGTGCCAGGGCCGAGTCTTGGCAGAGCAGAGTGTGCTCAAAGGTCTCTCAAGCTTGGCTTTGAAAAGGCTGAGCAAAAAGCATATATATTTGACCCTGGATTAATAAACAGAAAAAATAAGTACATGTATATATTTATGTGCATAGAAAAGAGACTGGAACCCAGCAAAACATAAAAATAATGCTCACAGGTGAGACAAGGGTTGTATTTTCTGATTGCTCTACACTGAATGCACATTCCTTGTATGTCTTTCCTTGAACTAAGAAAAGGAAAAAATAATCACTCCATTCTTTGTATCCTTTGCAGACACAATAGAAACGCTGAGCTTTATGGTGGCAAAGGCCAATGATTGGAAAGACACCAAGCTGCCTTCTTACCTAACGAGTCTTTGAGGTGCATCATCTGTACTGATTGGTCTCTTTTCACACAAATTCCGAAATTCCCGAAAATTTAAAGTGACACTAAGTCTCAAACCGAGAAGGCCAAGGAAGCGCTCAAATTCTTCATCTTTGAGGTTGAGCAGCAAGTTCAGCAGCAGTCTATGAAAGTCCTGCATGTTGATGATGCCATCCCTGTCAGCGTCTGTTTTAAAGAAGGCCGAGTAGGAGTCCTGAAAACAAAATGCACGCGTCAAACACTCCCTCCGTATCCCGGGATGACGCCACACTCGTAACCCTGCACGTGTGGACTCATCTCCACGGTGAGGAAGGTCTCGGCTGCTATTTTGGGAGACCTGGTTGGTGCGGAACACCCCTGCCATGTTTTGCTTCTCCCAAGAAATTATAAACTACGCTCTCCGACCTCTTCTTTTAATGCAAAGAGTTAAGGGAAAGGAACAAAAAAGGCATTTCCTTCCCTTCCACTCTCTCAGTTTCTGAGATCTGTACTTTAGTACTGGAAGGAAGAAAAAGAAATTGCTGGAGATTTCTGGACCATATGAAAATCCTGCTCACAATGTTTTATATGACTTCCATAATGTTCGGCCACTTCTGTCTATAGGAAAACAAACGCAGCACTGAATTTCATGCCAAGGAGCCACCCGAAGGCCAGACTTGTTCGTGATGACTGTGATAGAGACCAGCTGTGTCTTGAACCTGGGACCAGCCACGTCTGAAGGACTCTGCTCAGCCCATTGCACGGCCTAGAGGACACAGCGATTCCCATTTCACAGATGAGGAAACAGGGGCTCCAGGTTCCTGGGGAGTGTGTGATATAGAGGCCCTGCTGCAGTACGCTAGTACACTTGAGGCAGGTTGCTTAGTTGCAAATACCAGCTCTGCCACTTACTAGTGTGACCTGGGGTGAGATATTTAACCTGGCCATGCTTCTGTTTTCTCATCTGCTACATGGGGATTATAACCGTCCCTACTTCCTTGGGTTGTTGTGAGGAGTGAATATGCTAATGTATGCAAAGCACTTGCCATGGTGCAGTGGTGTGTTCTGTGAGGGCTCCAAAATGCTGTTTGTTACTATTGCTATTGCCTAAGGTCACACCGCATGTGCAAGGCTCTGTCTGGGCCCAGGCCTGTGTTTCCGGCATGTGCTTCCTTCCTGCCAGTGTGGCCCCAGCTCCCTCGTGTCCATCAGCACCTGATGCAGCCCTTCCCTATAGCTTACCTGTCTATTTTGGAGGCATCACACTTGTACCTTCATGTGGCAGGTTCCTCCAAAAGGGGTTATTTACAATATAAAGGAAGATCTACTATGACTCAAGTGTCTAATTAAAATATTTGGGGATTTTGTGGAAAGACCTGTCTATATTCATTCATTTATTAATTCACTCCAAATTATTCAGCACCTAATATATGCAATCACCGTGCTAAATGCCGTGGAAATCAATGTAACAGACGCAGCCTGGGCAGGCAGACTCTGACTCGCTGGTGGCCTATTCTTATCAGGACTTACCTTAGGAGGGGCTTCCGGGGCTGCAGGCCCATGCGCTTGCCAGTGACTCCCCGCTACACCGCCAGCTCCAGGCCCTCACACCTCCCCAGACTCGTCTCCAGCAGTTTGGGGCATTTCCTCTTAGATGTCAAACTGAACAGGGCCCAAATCACACTCCTGACCCCAACCTCTGCCCCAATTTGCTCCTCTTGGGTATGCAAGAGGTCCCGTCCCAGTAAGTGGCAGCTTCTTCCCAGTTGCTCAGATCACAATCCTTAGAGCCTCTGGAATCCTCCCTTCCTCCCGCCCCACATCTGCCTGCCCACATGCCCCTTGGTTCTCCGTTCGGAGCATGTCGGAATCGGACCCCTTCTCCCAGTCTCTTGGCCTCTACCTGACCCAAGGCCTCTGAATTCCTGCAGGAACCTCCTAACAGGCTTCCAGTGGCCACCCTTGTCCCCATCACCCATTCTTAACACAGTTGCCCCAGAGTGATTCCTGACAGGTGAGTCACTCATGCTGCTCCTCTGCCCCACCCTGTGCTCTCCTCCCACTCGAGTTCAAGCCCAAATCCTGGCATTGCCACAAGCCCTTCTTTCCCCATCCCACTTGCCCCTCGCCATTCTTTGAACATGCCTGGCCTCAGGGCATCTCAGGGAGCTCTCCTCCAGTGCCTGCAGGGCTCACTCTTCACACCTCTGCCTGAATGTCACCTCTCCAGAGAGGCATTTCCTGCCCCCCTGTGCAACTGCACCAGCCCTGATGGGTCTCTGGCTTCCCACGCTGCTTTATTTTTCTTCTTAGCACGTGGCACCACCGGATGCACTAGAGATTCTACTCGAGTGTCCACGGTGCACTCCTCCTCCAGAACATGCGCGTGAGCCCTGGCTCTGCTCCATTCCTTGCCATAGCCCGGGCCCAAGAGCAGTGCTCAGTAAACATCTGTGGGGTGACGGTGCTGGGTATGAAGGGTACAACAAGCATTTCCTAGGCACCAGACACTCTGCTGGACACAGGGACATAGCGATAACTCAAAGATGGTCCCCCAAAACAAGGTTCTCACAGTCTATTGGGAAAGAAAGACAAGAAGCAAATAGTAGCAATTCAGAGCAATAAATGCAGGAACAGAGGCGCGAGAGCAGTGTAATGCTAGCCCTAACTACAGGACCAGAGGGACAATCTTGATGCCATGGGATCCTGTATTTATAATTCTTACAAGTTTATAAACTTTAATCATTGCCCAAATCTCAGTCCTTAACATCTCTGGATGAAGAATCTTAATTTTATTAGGTAGTTCACAGGCTTTGGGATCAAGCAGATGCTATTTCAGTCCCTGACTCTGACATTCACGAGATGTGTGGCTTTTGGTTGTTTTTTTCCCATCTCTGACCCTCAGTTTCTCCAGCTATAGAAGGGGAACAATAAACCCACCTGACAGGGTAGCTGTTGGTGTCAAAATAAATGAGGCCAGGTGTGTAAGCCTTTCAGTGCACTGCCTGGCATGTAGTGTGACGTCCTACTCATTCAGCAAACGCATATTGATCACCGGCTGTGTGGCAGGCACCGTGGCAGCCATGTGGAGTACTGCAGCAAACGGTGCAGAAATGACTCGGGGCTTACTGTTTAATCACAATGGCACACCGGCTGGGGACAGTGAGGGACACACAGGTGCCAGGGAATATACAGTGTGGACCTCCCCTGGCTGATCTGAAGGGCTCAAGAAGAACAGAAGCTTGGGCGGGAGTTAGCTGGTCGAAGGAGAGCAGCAATCCAGGGAAAGGAACGGAATGAGCAAAAGCATGGAGGCGGGAAAGAGCGTAGCCTGGAATGTGGCACGAGGAGGGGTCAAGCTGCAGCTGGAGGGGCCTGGCCTGAGCAGAGCCCCAGGACCCTGGAAGCACGGCTTATCCTAAGAGCAATGGGGGTGCTCTGATCAGAGCTGCGTGCTGATGAGACCGTTCTGCAAGGCCAGACGTCCAAGATGGACTGTAGAATGAAAAATGAAGTTGCAGAGAACTGAGTGTGCAGTGATCCGATTTGTGTGGAAAAGACACGTGAACACAGGGCCACCTGCCTGGTCCTGCAGAGGTGCTGCCAGCAGAGCTGCTGATGCCACAGGACCCCTCGCAGCAGTGCTCCCAGGTGAGCCCCTGGTTGAAATTGAGCCCCCAGGGGCTGCGGAGAACCTGAATGGTGGCTCTGTACCCAGGGCATGTCCCCAGGTCACCAAGAGGGTCTCTGTCCCTGCTCTCCTCACCACAGTCAAGGAGGACAGATTTTCCGTCATTTCCCTCCACTGCTCATCCTTGGCCCGGGCTGCCGGGGTGTGACTGACGGACTCAACATTGCCGCCGTGTATAATCCTAACCGAGGGCTGAGAGGGATTCATTTGGTTCCAAACGACCAGACAATTGGTAACAATAACATCATCGCAGCAGTAATAACATCCGGGGGGTTGTTATTGATGAGGAGAGAAGTTCAAGAATTCTCAGGAATGGAAATTCAATAAATCAAGTCGAGTGACTGTACCTTCCCATTCAAAACTCAAGACCCGTGCTTTGCCCCTGTCGTGTACACCTGTGAGGACACAAGCGAAGTCCTAGGGAGCCCCAGACATAACCTGCGTCCTGGGCTGCCCCACACAGAGACGAGAAATTAGAGGCTCACTGGTTCGTTTCACTCACTGGATGATAAATTCTCTGGCAGGACAGAGTGGGTATTGGTCTGTTGAATCAATCCATTATTGAATCATGTAAAATAAAGATCATCTTAGAACATATAGGACATATGCTCACTGCAGCCAAGCTACACTGATAACGAAGACGGGAAAGCACTGGGGACAGGTGGAGGGGGGGAGGGGTGAGAGAGAGACAGACCAGAGAGAGGAGGAGTCTGGGTTGCCACAGGTAAGGATGCCACGAGGCCTCTGCAAGCTGGGGTGCCTGCTGGGGCCCTGCTAACCAGAGGGAAATCTGCTCCCAGAGCCTTTCTGCTTCCCCTTCTGGCCCGCACCCAGCCAGGCTTTCCTTCTTCAGAGACCTGGCTCTCCCCACCTAAACGAGCCCTGCCTCATCCATGCTGGGGCCCACACACTGTCCACTCCCACGGTGCTCTCTTTGCCTGGCCATTAGACTGGACTACAGAATGAGCACGGATCCTTCTCCAGGCCTGCAGAGGGCGACCATATTTTCTCAAACCCCAAATTAGGGTACACAATGTGACGACTGCACAGAATGTTCAAAGTCAGAACCACCCTGGAAAATCCAAGCTAGACAGTCATCAAAACGTCGATTTTAAAATGGGAGCTTGGTAACCAAAATGAGCCTCCAGCTGGTGATTGGTATGGGGAAGATGTTTCAGAGCACAGGAAAATTTGGGTGTGGGCCCTCATGACACCCAGGCCCCAGGTCCCTCACTCTCCTGGCCTTCTCTCCTGGCCTTCACCCCTCCCCACTCTGCCTCCTGATGTGGCCCCTGGAGCTACTGGGTGAGGACACATTCTGATTCCCTGGTGTCCTCAGCCCTATTTCATGGCTCATGTGGTTGGGCTTATTGAATTGCTCTTCCTTCCCACTGTAATCACCCACTTTTCAATTCTCAGCACAAAGGGAGTTTTGGTCATTCTGTATCTGCCTTATGTTTGAATGGCTGCTGCCCACTTCTTCTGTTTCATCTGTTACAACTTGCGCCTGCAACGTTCCACCACAGCAAGCCACGTGCTTCTCCCTGGAGTTTGTGCCCTGTCTGCCACCACCTGGCCCGAGCTGCATTGTCTATGGCTTGCTCCCCACTTTCCTGGACAGCTCATGCTTGGGGCATACAATTCAGTGCAGGGGCCCCTCATCCAGGAAGTCCTCCTTAAGGGGGTCTTTTCCCTGTGCCCCCATAGCACACTTCAGTTCCTTCTACATCAGCCAATCGCGATGTACATGAACTGTCTGCTTACCATCTCTGTCTTGGATTAGACCGGGTCCCCTGGCAGGGCTGGCGTCTTCCATCCCCCGCAGTTAGCAGAGTCCAGCATACGGCAAGTGTACGATACTTGTTTGGTGAGGAATGAGTGGAGTGGAGTGGATGAATGGATCCTAGAGTCACGGTACCTCAGCTGTCAAGCTGCTCCCCGGCCCCACGCTCCCAAGAAGTGAGGAGGGTCTCCTTCCTTCTCCTCCCAACAAAGTGTCTTCAGGGAGGCCCTCAGGGAGCAGGAGGGTCTCAGAGTTAAAAAGCACCCCCTGCCCCATGCAGCTCTCTCTGACCAACACCGAGTCTGCGGAGGAAACACTCCGTGTCCCATGGGACTGGGAATGACTGGGCACCAGGACTCCATCCCTGTGGGCTGCAAGGCTGGGAGCAGGTGGGGCTCGAGGAGTGAAGCAGTGGACAGTCACAACTCACCCGGAATGACTCCTTCAGTCTCTTGGGGAAGAGTTTCAGGCATTCTTCAGCACTTATAAAGTCGATGTCCAGATGACTTTTCAAAGAAATTGGAGTCAGAGGTGGGTCTGCTTCTGGCTTATTCCTTTGAGTATCTGAAACAATGACATCAGTCAGACGACTCTCGTTAGCACAGAACTTCCACACTTTACCTCCTCCTGCCTCAACGCTGTCAAATCCTGCACAGTCACACCACCCTGCGAATCGAACACAGCATTAACTCTGTTATGATCTGCTTTCTTTCATTTAGCTCTCTTAGACACGTTCCTGTTACTAGGAGAGGAACTGTTCTCTAGACTACGGGGCCAGCATTTACCGGCCCGCATTGCGCTTGGCGCCCTGGTGCATTTCCTTGTCCTGTGTCTCTGTCATTCCTGTTGCTCATCTTCGAATTCCCAGAGGCAGAGAAAAAAAATTCTTGCCTCTTTTTTGTTTCCTGGAATCATATTCTAAAGGCCAGAATGTGTAATTCATTCAATATTCATTAATTCAACAGGTATTTCCTGACCACATAACTGTTAGACAACATGACAATCCCATTCCCCGTTGACACACAGGTGAACATATCATCATGTCACTCTTACACGGGAAGAGATGAGCCCAGAGGCTCCCCCAGCTTCCCCCAGGAGCACAGCAGATCCCGGAGCGGCTGCCTCACTGTAGCCCCCTGCCCTCGCCCTCTCCTAAACTGGGGAAGGAAGTGTGGCCTCTACTTAGAAACAGATCCATCTCCTTCCTTCCTGCTGGGATCATCGAGCAGTTGCCTTTTGTCAAAGCTAGGCCACACACTGGGGACCTGGTTTCAGAGTGGCTCTGCACACATTTTTTTTTTCTTTTTGAAGTGTGGAAAACAAATTTTTATGCCACTCTGGTCATAAATAAACTTTTAACTTTAACCCTGAAAGAAAAGAAAAATAAAAGGGCAGCCTTGCCCTTCCCACAGGCGTGTCTGCAGATGGTCGCCGGCAGGGTATCCTCTGGTCCCGTCTCAAGCCTGGCTTCCGCCTCATTCCACCTCACAGAGGCAGCTGTGGCAGCCCCCCTCAGGCTCATCACTGCCCAGCAGATGACCATCCCCACCTGACCCCTCTGCCATGACTCCACTGACTTTTGGCACGGGGCCACCGGAGCCTCGGTCACCCTTGATGGGGCACTGACGGAGACCAGCAGGCTGCTCAGAGGGGCAGGGAGGAGACAGGCAGGGAGAGAGAGAGTCAGCAAGGGGAGGCTGACCGGGCTGGGCAGCCAGGAAGGCGGGAGCAGGTGGCAGATACCGAATCGAGCTCTTGTTGCGACAGACCCGCCAGCCTGGGACCTCGGCAAACATTTCCTCACCTGAGAAATGAATGAAGCCGGCACACTGGAAGCACTCACTAAAATGCATGTGAGCTCCTTTTCCTGCTCTTTATTTTCCTTCAAAAATGTCAAAACAGATACCCCAGAGAAAGTGTCAAAATTCCACAATGCTATGGCTTCTTGCGTTGCCTTTTTTCAGGGGTGTGAGACCTCTCTCTCTACGGAGCCGGAGCCGTCAAATGAAAGTCTGGCTGGGGGGTGAGGGGACCTTGGCAACGAGCCGGCCAATTTTCTGGGGATGTGCTGCCTTGCTTGGTCACCTCCCAGACCAAGGCTGGGAGAACGGCAAAGTGCAGAGTTCTGCCCGGCCAGCCTGCAGGGTGTTTGCAGCAAAAGAGAAGAGAAATTCTATGGTCATATTTGCATGATTTCTGCAGCTTTTCTAGAGGGCTTTTTTGTCCATCTAAATGTCTTTCGAGTGTGAGAAAGCAGAGCGAAGGGCCCACACACAGCACAGAGATGGGTTTCCTAACAAGCACTGGTGGGTGATCTGAGTCTTCTAGAATCTCTGCGTCCTCATCTGCCAGCAGGAAGGAACGATACTTGCCTTGCTGGTGCATGGTATTATGTAATTACAGACAACCAGCATCTGTGTTAGGAGGAAAATCTTAAAGGACATGAGGTGTGGTTGAAGAAACAGGCTTTGGAGTAAAGTTCATGAACCATTTGTGCTCTGAGTTTGTGGGAGACTCTTTCTGGCAAATTTCTGCACTCACAGTTCTGTTTAACTTAGTGAAAAGAAAATGCCGAAACATAGTCAGATAAAATTAAACAAAAAATGTCTGTTTGTAGTCCCAGAACACACATGTCTCAGCATCTTTAGCTTATGTTTCTGCCACCCGAGAGCCTAGTGGCAGGCACTGTTACCAAAGACTCGTGCTACCGCCCAGGACGCACCCTGGCATGCACACCTGGCCATTCGCTACCTTCGAATCCTGTTGCAAAATCAAGATAACTCATCCCTTCTCTCTTAAAGCCTATTTTTGTAGTCAGCAAAGCATACTGGTCATCGTCCATGGGCATTCCCGTATCTTCCAGTACCTGGCAGGAAAGAGAGGTGACGGTTGAGAGGCATTAGGTTGTCCCACAAGTCTCCGCCCGGCCAAACCTTCCTGCCCTGCTCCCGCTCCCACCAGGGCTCCAGGCTCCAGCCTGCGATTGTTACCCTCTGCCCCTACCTGTGGCTGCCAGAGGGCGGGGCCAGGTCTGCTGTGCCCGGGGCCCCAGGACAGCCTTGTGTTTGCTGAGCAGTGAGTGAACAAGGGCCCTGCCCCCCAGTCAGCACGGTGCTCAGCTTGCAGCCAGGACCGCAAACCTTTTCGAGGCCGAGCCACCCAAGACATCCAAATTCACACTTGTCACCACAGTGGCTTTCAGTGTCATAAGTTATATTCTCATATATTCAAGGAAATGCAAACACTATCAAGCAAGGTAGTTCGAGAGGGAAAACTAACATTTTCATCAAAGTTTCATTATGACCCATGGTTTAAATTGAAAGCTGCTGTGCTTTTTTAAGGGGGGGGAGGCATCCATGGACACCTTTTTCCCTCTCCCTATGCCAGTCCACTCGCTGGACGTGATTCCTGAGCCCTTCCCTCCAACACATGCCCTGCTGCTTCCACTTGTGTGCGTTGGGGGCAGGGCGCCTGAGAAAACATGCTTCCCTGAGCCCCAGATACTGAAGGGGAATCATCGGGATGACGCCTTCCCAGGAGAAAGTGACGAAACTGATCGGCTGGACTGTTCATGGAGCAGACTATGCCCTTCGGCCAACGACCCAGACAGAGCCACCTGCTTAGAGGTGAGCCGCCCCGGCAGGTAGGCAGAAGGCTCCACCCCGCTGCTCTCCAAGTATTCCAAGTAATTTAAATGAGAAAACATGGCTTTTCTTCCAGAAAAGGACACAACCACAGTTCAAAAATGTCTGTGGGTCTAGTGTCCAAAAACATCTGGGATGACTGGCCCCACCTGGGACAGCGGACAGAAGGTTTTCTGGGACAGCTGGATTTGCACGTGGGGTGGGTGAGGAGCACATAAGTCACAGAGTGCGGGAACGGCGGGAGAAAGCTGCGCTCCAGGCACAGCGAAGAGACGGAATGGGGGAGGGAGCAGGAGGGCAGGGGAGACAGTATCACATTGCCATCTTCACCACTGTCGTTATGTAGTAACATTTACTGCCTGCTACGTGCCAGGCATCGTGCTGAGTTCTTTACAGGCACTACCTAGATATCGTTTAATCTTTATCAGAAGCCTTGAGAAAGGTACTCTTACTAACCCCATTTAAAAGGTGTGGAAACTGAGGCTTAGGGAGTTTAGGGAACTTGTCCCAGTCACAGGTCTAGGAAGTAGCAGACCTGGGATTCAAACCCAGTTCTTATTATTAACCGCTATGATGAACTCCACTGTTAGAATAAGGTCATCAGGGCCTGACAGAACGGCGCGGTGGAAACGGGTAGGGCATGACACAGTAGAAGCAGCGGAAGAGCAGCCATGGAGCCCTGGCGCCCTCCCACGTAACCAAAGGGGCCACACAGGCAAAGGCTGGCTGGCGCTCCGTGTAACATGAAGGATGGGGGCTTCTGAGGAGCTGCCAGGAGGCCTCTCGCTTGCCCCTTATCTCCCCCTGGAGGCTGTCAGGACGGTTTCTCCTGGCCTAAGGGTTCTGCTAAGGTGTGGCGCTTTTGGCCCTGGCCCCCCTCGGCCTAGAGCTACAGAAGATAACCCCACTCAGCTGCGGTCTGGATTTGGCTCTCAGCAACAAGGTATGCCACAGCTTCCGGTGCAGTCATTGGCTCCTTTTGTTCGGCTATCGTCCTTTTTGGTGTATGGGAAGAGGACCAGGGAGCTGCGTTTGCGGCTTATTCTTCCCTTTGCTGTGTATGAAAGTAGCCCGTTGTACCTTTTACTGGACCGATCGGGCTGGGCCCCAGCTGCCAAGGCTTGGTGCAGGGCTGGAGCCCAGCGGAAAGGGATGCGGACGTTGCAGTGGTGCCCAGGGAGCTGGGCAGGTGGGCAGTGCTGGATTTCAAGGCATTCCCAAGGGTCTGCCTGGGGACTTGGGCGGGAAGCGTGTGACCGGGAATGCTGACAGCTCTGCGCCATCTGCACGTGCACCCAGCCCAACTCCACTGAGGAACCTGTCCCAGCGTGGGATGGCGCGAGTGTTCAGGTAGAAAGCTGTGGCCCATGCAGAAGCACCGTGGCCACGGTGGGCCTCTGATTGGCTGCTTGCTTTGAAAAATAACTTTATGTTTTGAAAACAATGGCACATGAATTATTCATCGCAAATTCCTCCCTCTCAGTCCTTTCACAAAAACAGATGCGATGGATAGTAAGAAAATGTCTGCAGGCAAATGTTTCCCAGCCTGGAGGGTCCCGAAGCACCAGGGAGTGCCGCGATACGGTAAGCAGCCTGTCCAGCGGTTGCAGGCATGCGGTCCCCAAGGGCCACAGAGCACCGCAAAGGACACAGAACCCAGCCAGTGCAGCAGTCCTCAGAGGAGGCACCGAGCATTCTACAAACGCCGCTGTCTCTGATGCCTCTTTCCAGGATCCCCTTGCACCACTCTGATTCCTAAGATGAACACAGCAGCGAACCAACTACATTCATCACAGCCCTCGGACGCAATTCACAATACAAGGGAAGGCTACACTGCAACAGTTACAAACAGACTTAAAAAAACGTTTAACCATTCCAGTCACTTCCTTTGGTCTTTTTCTAAGAGGCATTTCCCTAAGAAAGTTGCTCAGAGTGACAAACTACGCCCTCCACCTCTCCCATCCCCTTCTTTACCTTCTAGTGGCATCGGTTGCCCAGGCCTCCCCCCTCTGGTTCTTCAGGCCAGAAAGGCTGTAAGTTTCCTATTGGTGTTTTACCTGCCTTATGTGGTACCAACTTCAGCCTTCACTCAGGTGAAAAGCTGTAAAAAATGGGAATGCACTCATGCCATTTCCATCTTCAAGAGTTGATGCCCTTCGGAATCTGCTTGCTTAGTTTCATTTTCCAGAGCCTTCAGGTACTTGGTTATTTATTTATTTGTACTTATTTAACGTTGCCCAGTGTTTATACTTGATACCTATGGGAAGGCGGGCCCAGTAGAAGCTTACTTAGCCATACTGGAAGCAGAACTCCCAGTAATACTTGCTGGGTACATATAGTGAGCACATACTTAAGATACAGGTGTCACTAGCTCAGGGAAAGCCTTCCCAGTCATCCCTAGCCTGGGTGACCAAAACAATTGTCTGTCTACTTCTAGCATAGACAGTCCCTCGTACAGAGCCCAGCACATGGCAGGCACCCAAGAAATTGCTGTTGGATAGAGGTTCGACCAGCATTTCTTGTTCACCTCGATATCCCGTGAGCACATGGAAGATGCTCAATAAGCGTTGAATGAAGAGAAGAAGGGCACAGACATAAGGAACAGCAGGCACCAGACATTCCCCGACTCACTGTCTCGTCTGGAGGAACCTTGAGCCTGATGAAGAAAGTCCACGTCTATGCACACAGAGTGCGAAGTGGCCATTTGGCCTTGGCTAGGAAGGAGTTAGAATATCAAGAATACTGTGACGCCGGACAGAAAGGTACTTTCCTATGAGTCACACACAATGAACCAGGAGGAAAGGGACAAAGGAGAGGGACGGTGAAGTTGTGCCAGCTCTTCGACCTGCAACGCAGAGACTTCCAAGTTGGATATGTCACTGTGTTTGTGCTATATCAGCCACAGTTGCTTTATTGTTCTTCCCTTCCTACCACGGTTAGTAATGTTCTCTCTGGCAAATGTTAGTTAAGGGGAACCAAAACCCACCCTGAGCATTTGGGATTCTGGGGCACAAACTCTGGAGACTTTTTTTAGCCATTCACCCTGCCTGGAAATCATCTGGCCTAAGTTCTTTTGTGATAAAACTAAAGAGATTTATCGGTTTTATTTTTAATAGGTAATAGTATTTCTGTTTCTTTACACACACATTCACAGACAAAATGAAACAGGCACCAAAACATAGGTGTCTCCCCACCTATGAACCACCTGCCACCACGGAACTGTGTCATCCAGGATGCAGGCAAGAGCTGAGAATTCCAGTCATCACACTTATTGGATCACATGAAAGTCAGGTACTAGGGACCAGAGTACCACGGCTGGGAAAGAATATGGAACTTTCAAATTAGATCTAATTTGTACTTGAATAGAAAATTCAAATTCTTTTGGCAAATGCTTCCTAGAATCTTCAGACACACACATCTGCCTGTCCGTGTGGCCCCCAACAAGACTGAATCTGCAAAGGCAAACAACCCCAGGTGAGAGGCAAACATGACGTGGTCACATACACAGGCCACAAGTGTACCTGGCTCAAAATGCTGTTGCCAGTCATAGTACAGATAACGAAACGGGGTTTCCTCTTCATTTCTTAACTGTCAAGAACACTGTGAAGAACAAAATGGATGTTCAAAGGGCACAGAACAGCCGCATGAAAAGCCCCTTGCAGGAGGACATTGCTGGTGGTGGGGTCGGCTGTGGGTGAGCATCCTGAGCACAGCCCCACCACGAGTGGCATGACACCAGGGGCCAGAGCCGGCTTCTGAGCTGTAAACGCTCCTTCCTGGCTCCAGGGAGGAATCGAAGCTCCCCAGTGGTCACTGAGAAAGAGCATTTGACTCAGGATGTACTAGGGGCTGCATGGGACCAAGTCACCTCCAAACAGTGTATTATTTAAACCTCACAACAATGCCTCAACAAATGTACGGCCAACCCCATTTTACAAATAAGGAGGCCATAATTTAAGAAGGCTAAGTAATCCACCTGTTTTCTAGAAAGACACAGTTGGTAAGAGGTAGAGTTAAGACTTGAACACGTGCCAGGCGGAACCCACGGGACAACCCTGTCTTGTAGACTCAGCACTGGGAGAGACCAGAGACTGTCAGCTTCAACCTCGTCACTTACAGATGAGGAACCTGAAGCCCAGAGATGCACGAACCTGCCTCAAGGTCGCATGTGAGTAGTAAGGAGACACTCAAACAACTTCCAGTGTGTGTGTTACAGCCCAGGGAAGATTGGGAGCCACTGACAACAACCCGGCACTGGCGATAGAACCTGGACGTACAGCCAAGGCTCTTGTAGCGGGCAGTGGTGGTTCCTTTTGCACAGGATCCACTGGGAGCTGTGTTGCTCCCCATCCAAATGACCCAGCCTGGGTACCGTCTGCCATGTTTGGAACAGCTCTATGACAGGGATGGGGACTCTATGAGTCAGCAACTGCATGATGAACCATCCAAAATTCTGTGGCTTACAACAAAACAAGCCTTTATTCTTGTACTAACGGGCCAGCAGGTCAAGTGCAGTTTGGCTGATGTGAGATGAGCTTGGCTGGGTGTTTGCTTCAGGCTGCAGGTTGACTGGGCTTGGCTTCAGGCTCCAGTTGGGTTTAGGCCTGTTCCACAAAGATTTATTCTAGGGACCAAACTGAAGGTTTCGACAGCCACTTCCTTGGGCAAGGTCTTTGAATAGCAGATTTCAGACAGTGGGAGCACAGGCCCAGCATACTCCTTATCAAACAAAGTCACGCCTGAGTGGCCAGGCAAGTGCATGCCATCCACTGAGTAGTGAATGACAGGCAGGAGTGAAGAAGGAGAGGATAATGGCTGGAACATGAGCTCTGCAGTCCTTTCCAGCTCTGAAGCTGTGGAATTCTGTTAACTCGGAAGCAATGCTATGACTACTAGAAACATGCCATGATCACAATTCAAGCATTCCCCCAAATCTAGAAATGTCTAATCCATAGGCTAGATCTATCTGGTCCCCAAATTATTAATAATTCCATCCAATCCATAGCAGATGGGACTGGACCACACTTCCAAAAACGATCCTTCTTCCAACCTTGTCCCCAACTCTGGACCTTCAAGACAGACTGATGGTTTGCTGACAGCAATCACAAAGTTGTAAAACATATGCTTTCTTTACTTTTTTGCTACAGGCATGATGATGACAATGACGACGATGATGATTTGGTTTAGTTTGTTTTTGTTTTTCAAAAATACATTATCCCCATAGAAACTAACAAGACTAAAATTGTGTTTAGATGGCACAGAATGACAAAATGCTCAACCTAACTGCAACCTTCAAAAACTGGGAGATGAGACAGCCTCAGTCTGAGAATAAAAGATGAGGTGATCTGACAGCCTTTCAATTCAATGTCAAGGGAAATTCCAGGCATAACTTCTATATCGACCAGAATGTCTAATTTTAGAAGCAAATATCCAGAACCCAGCTTATTTTTGCACATATGTGTAAAATCTTAGAGTGTTCCATGGGCAAATGAATTCAGTATTTCAATAACACATTTTGAACACTGAAGATAAAAGCAGACAAACCATTCCTACTTCAGAGAGGCTGTTCTCAAGTCCTGGAGATCAGATCTGTTGTTCAAAGGGCAAGTGGA
>CAUYPO010122776.1:0-15596 GCA_963574435.1 Cheirogaleus major
GAAACAACCCAAGTGCCCACCAATATATGAGTGGATTAATAAAATGTGGTATATATACCATGGAGTACTAATCAGCCACAAAAAACAATGGTGATCTAGCACCGCTTGTATTATCCTGGATAGAGCTGAAGCCCATTCTACTAAGTATCACAAGAATGGAAAAACAAGCACCACATGTACTCACCATCAAATTGGTACTAACTGAGCAACACTAAGGTGCTCACATGGAAGTAATATTCATCAGGTGCCAGTCAGGTGGGAGGGGGGTAGTGGGGGCAGGTAAACTCACAACTAATGGATGTGGAGTGCACTGTATGGGGGAAGGGCACGCTTATAGCTCTAGCTTGGGTGAGCCAAAGGCATTATATGTAACCAAAACGTTTATACCCTCATAATATTCTGAAGTTAAAATAAATAAATAAATAAGAAAAACAATAAAAGATAAACGTTGGAAAATTAACTTCATGCAGTACTGATATTGCTGATAGTTGAAATAAGATTGTTTCCTAATACATATTCATTCATATCAAATTTCTCATTGGAAGCTATACTTGTCACTTACGTGAAAAGCTTAACCTGAAGTTTAAAATGGAATAAAAGTCATTATGAACTCTTGGTTGGCAATTAGTATTTAATATTTTAGAAAAAAACATAGTAAATGACAATGGAAATTTACCACAACTGAATGTAAAGCCTTTTCATCTGCCAAGTTTGGAATGTATGTATTCCCCCTGTGGGGGATGCATTAGACATGTTCATCCATTATTAACATTTACCAGAATGAAAGATAAATATCACTTGATTTCAATCCAAACAGAGAGATACAGAAGTAGAAAGGAAGATAAACTCGGACATCTGGAGTTGAGGACTTTCTGTCATCAAGGTCAAACATAAGATGCAATCATTGGGTCTCCTATTTGCTTTTCTAATATTTACTTCAAGATACTTTATTAGAACAACTGTGATTAATGTAAATAAACCTGCACAAAGGGGAATAGGGAGTGTATGGAAAGAGGGAAATGCCTTGAGAAATAAATGAGATTTTATTAATTACACAAAGGAGAATTTAATGAATCTATTTCTCAGTGATGTATTAATTAGAGCTAAGCCTCGCTTAGCACTTACAATGTGCCAGACACTGTTCTGAACATTTTGCATAAAACTCAAATGATCGTCTCAGCAACCCTATTATGTAGGTACTCTTAATAACCCTACTTTACAAATGAGGAAATTGAAGTATGAAGAGAATAAGTAACTTGCCCAAATTCATGGAGCTAGTAACACGTGAAACTGGGAATTTGAAAGCAATCTGGTTCCACAGTCTGTGCCTGTAAAGATCACATTGAGCTGGATCTCTGTGATACTATTAACTTGGCCATGTAATTTTTAGATGGATTACATTAATTTCAAATTTAAAAATTAAATTATTATAAAAATAGGATGTGATAGGAGGATTCAATACTGCATTTTATAGGGTTTTTTTCCAGGTATTATTCTGAGATTAGTCATTAGATATATTAAACTAACTGATAAAAATATAGAGACATAGAAAGCTTTCTAAAATCAAACATAGAAAAGAAGTTTAACATGATTTCTCAGTTTAAGTATATGGTACTCCTTACTAAGTATAACCTGGAATTAAATAAATCACTTCTCTACAGCAAATATTAAATCCCATGTTGATTTCTCCAATGTTGTCAAATCAAAATTATCTCCTGGGAGGACAAATAATTTTTAGAAATAAAACATAATTTAAACAACCAACTTGAACTATGCATAATTAGAAAAATATTTCTATAAAAGTCATTTATTTTATCATCTCCAGATTCTATTTTTACTTGGATTTGGCAGAAAACACTGATACTTAGAAGAAAATAAAATAAAATTTTCAGAGAAAATTGCTACTGTTCTGTGTTGACATTAAAATGGAATACTTTGAAGACTTATTTTCCAATTTCATAGTAAAAATACTCCCATGTTACTTATTATCACTATTGACTTTACTCATAGGATATCTAAAGGAATTTTAGGGAATGTTCTCATTAGTGCTAAAACATACACACACACAAATACACGCACGTACAGAGACCATAATACCCGAGGGAAATAAGAAACCATTCTGATTATTGGCTCTACTTTCCACTTGCAAAATCTGAGTCATCAATAAGTGTTAGAGGTGATTTCAAAGTCAGAGTTAAATTATTAACAAAGAAAAAAAGAGAAAGAGATAGGTAGATAAATAATTGGGAGATAGAAAGATTGATTCTTGCAGCTTTATTTTCATACCACACACACACTGTCTTTAAATTTGTGGGAAAAAAACTATAACAAAATAATAAACCAATTTATATCTTAGGCTCATGCAACCATTTCCACTCCAAATTCCGTCTTGAAGATAATACTAGAATACTGGAGCACAGACTATTTTACTTTTCTTTTATTTCCTTTTCTATTTTCATACACTGCCCACTCCAAACTCAATAGTCCTAACCCTCTCCAAACCATTGGGCAAAAAGTTTATTTCCTTGATGTTATGCATGAGGAACAGAGAGGATAGAGTTCAACAGCTGCTCCAAGTGATTCTCCCAACACACATACATGCAGGGCACACACACACACATATACACACACACACACGCTTTCCTATTTTGCCAGTCTTTTCACAGCAATAAATAAGTCCTATGAGCAGCAGTAATCTTTTAGCAGTATTTGAATACTCATCAGCAACTCTTACCCTTATTTGCTTTCCCTAAATCAAATATTACATTTTCTGTTATCCTATAGATTTTTTTCATCTAGTCTGGACAGTTAATGGAAACAAGTGATGCACATTCACTATCTATAACATTTAATAGTTCTGCAGCACTGGGCAAGTCTTCATCCTGCAAGATGGGTAAAATATTTTCAATGCAATGGTTGTAATGGAATTACATTCAACCATGAGAACATATTTAAGAGGTTTTAGATGAAACACCCACAGTTTTATTTTGCCAGTATATCTCCACAAAATCAGTTATCTTGAAAAAGCCATTATCTTCAATTATAAGATTAAACCCACTAGAAAATATAGTAAAGATGAGCTATGTATGATCTTAAGTATTGTTACAAAATATTTGGTTCTAATTCTCTTTGGTTGTGAGATTCATTTTATCATGTAATTAGGGAGAAATAGTATTTTGATTCTGAACCTAAAAGATCTATGAATAGATAGGTAAGAAGTATAGTAAATCATCACAGGTGAAATAAAACATTTTTTCCTAAAGAGCTGAGGTGCTACATTACACACAAATATCTTTTGTCCGTTTAGAAATGAATCTTAATCTGCATTAACAATTAGTTTAATAAAATCCTGCATCAGCACTCTGGAATTAAAAAATAATTGGATGTACAATATCTAAAATATATATACTAACTGGAATATATATGTATATATATGCACACAGATATACATATGCACATGCATGTATAAACATATGTAAACATACATATATAAATGTATATATGTATGTATATTTGTTATATTTTAATCATATATTATCAAGAAAATTTATTTCTGTTTTTGTATAAAACTTTTATCACTATTTTTTCTACCTAAATATTTAGTTATGACTAAATGAAGCTACTTAATATAAATTTACTTTCTCAGATAAGCAACAATCATTTTTACTAACATATTATTTTCAGGCTAAGTAGATATGAAATCAAATTTTTCCAATTATATAAGTAAACAGATATGTGTGGAAAACAATGTCATAAATACCAAGTTTCCAGAATAAAATGGAAAAATTTAAATCTTGTCAAAATGCTCTCAAGCATATATGATAGAGAAATTTAAATATATAAAGTGTACCATGTTATATATATTATTAATATTAGTAGTTTTTACATTTTAGGCAAAAGATGAAGATACAGGTAAATAATAGTAGGTATAGAGTAAATATTCATTTCTAAAAACCATGATGAAATCTGAATGCTATTGAAAAGTGTTTAGCCAGGCCAAACTCAATAGCACGGTGAAGAATTTAAGTACTTTTTCTTTAGTCCATAACATTTAGAGACTCCACTTTAGAGATTATTATATAAAATATCTATTAGGCATGTTTATATTTAATGAGTACAATAAACCAGAAGAGATGAATTATATAAAGCTATTGACTTTGCTTTTATAGATATCACTGTTGCCAGTACATTTGCATTAGCCAATCTACACTATAGTGAAACATATAATTAAAAGAAAATATTCTAATAAATGAGATAAACATCTCTGATAAAGTTGCCAATGTGATAGAAAGGATTTCTTTTAATAAGCTTATATGTTAACGATTTCAATTTTTCTTCACCTAATATACACAAAAATCTATTCTGGTGTCTAGGGCTAAGCCTTATTGATTCACAGAGCCACTGTTAAATTTTCTGGGATTTAGTAAGCAAGTTGACTTCTTATCATTAGCTTGAAATTGGACATGGTGGGAGTATTTACACTATGAAAATCAGCAAATGCTACAAATCCAGTTTGTTTGTTTTTTCTGAGAGCTGGTTGTTAAACCCTTACTAGCACACACTGCCTGAAAGGAACCTCCATTGGTAAAACGCTGCCTAATTTTATGTAATTATTTCATGTTCAGTTTCTTAAACTGGTGTGAAAAGGTGTATGTTTGAGACCAAGCTACTTTATACGTACTCTTTGTAAGTCACTTAGCCTGCCCAAGAATATCATAATGGTATTATATTTTAATCAGACCTTAATTAGATGACATACAAAGTATTCATTACTTCCATAAGTGTCTAAAATCAATTACCATATGTGTTTATACTTGATTCTACTTCCATGCTGCAGAATAAGAAAACAAATGGTTAAAGAGCTGAATAAAGCCAGAGACCAGGATGAATTGCCAGTATGGAAGAGACAAGAGGGTATGTGAGATCGTGAAGGACTGGATAACAATTCACAGACTATAGCAGACAGCACAATTTAGCTCTGCCTCACCATTATCATGAAGAAATAAAGACCTAGGATAGCTACTATTCTGATTTTTTAAAAGAATCACCAGAAAATAAAATTTCTGTTTAAAATCTTATGATTCCTAAATGTTGCCAACTAATTTCATTTTTAAACATCTGTGTTGTTAAATAGGTAAGTAGGCTGAATGAAATTATTAGTCATTAGTTTGCTACCCCTGCTCTATGACCACGAAGAGGAACAGAAATAACAGTAACATGTCTTTATAAGAGAAATGAAAGAAATAAGGGATTTTAATAAAGACCAACACTATGTTACTTATCCTTTTTTTTTTTTTTTTTTGAGACAGAGTCTCACTCTGTTGCCCTGGCTAGAGTGCTGGGGTGTCAGCGTAGCTCACAGCAACCTCAAACTCCTGGGCTCAAGCGATCCTCCTGCCTCAGCCTCCAGAATAGCTGGGACTACAGGCATGTGCCACCATGCCCGGCTAATTTTTTATATATATTTTTTTAGTTGTCCATATAATTTCTTTCTATTTTTAGTAGAGGCGGGGTCTCGCTCTTGCTCAAGCTGGTCTCAAACTCCTGAGCTCAAAGGATCTGCCCACTTTGGCCTCCCAGAGTGCTAGGATTACAGGCGTGAGCCACCGCGCCCGGCCAAAATGCCAAACAGACCCTGAATAATAATATTAAAAAATGTCTTGACCAGAAGTAATATCTAAATTATACTTATGTCATTCCAGTCCAAACATTAGTGACTGATTATGTTTGGAGCACTAGACGAAAAAATAAAATAAAATAATTTGCTAAATAAAATATTAAGTTAAAAGTCACAGTAGAACAAGTGTTTGCTTATTAACTATAGGAATATAATTAATTTAATCTGAATTTAAAATGAAGACCTTTTTTTGAATTCTAGAGACTTAAGTGTAAGTCATCAACAATGTAGATACTAAGAATTTATTCTCTGCCAGTTTCCTCAGGTGTATGCTCATGAATATTTGCTTTAAATAGAATTATAAATATGTACAATAGAAAATAAATTTGCCACCAGGCAATTTCAGCAAATCATAAAATGGTACATTCTGTTTCTCACACTATGTCATCCACACTAAACTTCCTGCAAAATTATTTAAGGCGTGTTGACAATGCTTACTCTAAAAATAGTTTTTTTTTCTTTCTATAACCTTTCACCAACTTAGAATATATAAGAGTTGATATTTAGTATGAAATGAATTTCACTTTTCTCTGGCCAAATACGTATTTTAAGATTCCTTATTTTGTTTCAAATTTCATTTACAATAAAATTTTTCAAATGTAGATAGTTTAAGCTTTACAAATAGTATGGCACATCATCAATCAATTTTCCAGAAAAGATCTTGATTTTGCTCTGCAGATGTCAGCTGAGAGCCTGAGTAGATAAATGAACTTAAATTTAATGAAATGCTTCAGAGCCCAGCTATGGAATTTCTGCTATCTCTTTTAAAGTTGAAAAAAAAAAAAAAAACATTGAAATTCTATTTTAGAACTATTTAAAAACTTGGGTCTGAAGTTTGGGCTACAAATCCTCAGCTGGAAAGGCAGTTTATTTAGTTTATTTCCTCTTTTTGCTAGTGAAGAATAATCTTTTTATCTCTGGCCAGGAAACACAAGCCAGAAACAGTTCAAGATCTGTGAAAACTTATATAAATAGGATTTATTCACTTTCTGAATAGTATTTTGGCAAAGAGTACAAAGGTCTATAAATCAATAGGTTTTATAACACTGAAAAATCACACATCAAAAAGAAATGATAAAATCACACCAATATTGTCATACTAATATAAAGTTACACTATTTTATAGCAAAATTGGTGGAATAAGCTGCTCCTGGAATCAGCAACTCTGAATGTTCCACTGAGTGTGTAGTCTTGAACAAGAATTTGGGCCTCAGTAGTCTTCTGTATAAAATGAGGAATTTAACTAGATTCTGTAAAAAAGTCACTAAAATCTCTTCCATATATACTTAAGTATGCTTTATATATTTACATAATCAATATATGATTTTAAAATTTTAATACACCTGGAATCTTTTAAAACTATTTCTGATCCCAAACTATCATATCATACCATATCATATCATATATCTTATTAAGTCAGACACAGCAATATTATCTAATGCCTGAATTGAGAATTTTCAATGCCTTTCAAATGTGTTTAGATGTCTCCAAGTCCTTATACATTTCCTTTCATCATTTTCAACATTTTAGAATATTTTCTACTCATTTTAAGAAGGATTATAGTACTATTTTGAAGAAATGCAAAGCAGAAACAAATGGCAATTTTAGAATTTCCTTTAGGGTAAAATATAGGTGACTTTCAAAGGGACTATGAAACTAATTTTCAATGCGTTGCTCTGATGGACTAAAGAATAAGCTAGGGAAATGTTTCCTAATATCATCATCTATCAGCTTGGTTAGAAAATCCCCAATCAAACCGAGGTATTAAAATGTTCAGAACACCGAGGCAGTTGCAAAATTCCCCCAAGCAGTTTATGTCATCATGAGTCACAATGCCTGTACAATGGAAAGTCATTTCTTAACACATGAGTTGCTGGAGAGGAAGGTGGATGCCACTATCATCTCCTGGCCAACATAGGCAGTATCACATTTTAATAGTTTTTTGTCTGCCATAGAGTCTTTTTCCTAGTCTGCCTAGGTTCTTGCTTGTAACATTCCTGACCCAGGTTACTAAAAGACATAAGAAAAACTAATCCCCAAGTTTTCTTATTACTTAGATTCTAGACAAGAAAACAAATGAGGATAGTTTGTCTAGTTTGTCTTATTTTAAAATTGTTTCTGTCTGTCATATTCTTCAGTAAGTACCCCTTTCCCTGGCCCTCACCTAATCTATTTGCACTCACAGTATACCTCCTCATTATCTCACCCAGTGTCGCAGTGGGAAATCCAAGAATTTATTCCCTATGCACACCAAGTTAAATGAGAAAACTGGAATAAGGAGAATGCCAAACCTACCATATATCATGGTAGAGAAAGAAGAGAGGTTCATAAACTTATTTTGAATATATGTTTGTCGTCACCTTCAATTATTTCTGAACAGGTTACTCATTTTAGTAGTTGTATAACTGTTTATTATTATTACCTTCCATTCCTTTCTGGAATAAAATTTAGCATGTAGAATTAAGATTTGGAAGCTGAAGGTTTTTGTAAATTAGGGCTTTGATTAATATATATTTTTTTCAAGCCGTAGGTATTGGAGTCATTATGTTTGATTCTCTCAGAAGAAGACTATGATGCAGTATATAGTTATAATATAATTTGTGGATAGGTATTACTGTAAATTTTTGGTCTATACTCTTAGCTGATCTTTAACCCTGCTTGAAAACTCTTCTGTGCTTCTCTAATCAGTGACAGCTCACACATCACACTGGAAGTGTTCCAAGCACATGCCAAAACCCTTGGGCTAGCATTCCCAAACTACCTTGTCCTTTCCTTACATAAACTGTAAGCCTTTCAAGCTGGGAATTCTGTCCCTTAAAGAAGCCTATGCTTTTGTTATCTTCATTGCAGCTTCAAGCCTAGCCCAGTTCCTGGCACAGGGTAGCACTCTATAAATGTTCCTTAGGAAATGAATGTTATATAGCAGAAATCCATCTATTCGTATTTTCCAAATGTTGTGGAATTATGTGATTTCAAATATTTTGCTGCTTCAATAAAGACTTTTTTAATGAAAAAATCTGTATTTCATTTTTACTCAGTCTGATAGAAATGCTGCACTTTGTGCATTACTAAAATATTTGTACAAACATATTCTGTCTTAATTATTTCCCGTAAAATAATTAGCTTACTGATTTTTGAAACTCACAGCAATTTTGTTGTAGGCATCTGTTCCATGGAAAAAAAGAAAGAGAGGAAATATTTGCCAGCTGAGCAAACTACAAAATGTTAGCAGCATTGATTCTTTCTAATAGAAGGCTAGTGACTTTTATTAATGGAGACCTGCTGATAGTAATAGGTTATTTGACTAGAGCACATATGGATTCCACAAAGTATCCTTTTTTTAAAATGCTGACTATTAGGAAGCAAAAACAAAGATGAGAATTTTGATATAGTGTCCACATCCCACCCTAACACTGTGTCTCTAATTTTTATTATTTTAAAATAGTTATCGTTAAACATTTATAATGACTATACAATTTTTTCAAACATTGCTGAGAAACATACACTTTGGTGTAAGATCAACTTGTAATATGGTAAAGATTTTACGTGTGGCTATAAAATAATTTCTGAAGGAAGCTTAGTGAATTCTATTAAGATTTTAAGATCATCAGTGGAATAAACTGCAAGATCAGAACTTTAGCTGCAAGTAATAATTGTACTGTAAGTAAGATCCACTGATAAAAAAAAATAGTTCCTATTAGACCAAATTGAATATTAATAATGTAAGATAGAATCCCTACTATTTTAGATTATATGAGATATTCAGTTTTCACGTGATTGTTTTAACTATTTAATTTCATTAAAGTTTGTAACTGGTTCAAATATCACTGGGTATCTGAAACAGGGCAGCTCTAAATTTGAGCTCAGTTGCTTGGTGCTATAGACTAATTTTGGCAAATTTTGCTGAAATTGTTATAAAGGTCAAGGAAACTCAATCCATATAGTTCTTGAAGGGGAATCCATGCAAGCTATATACCTAAGAAATCCTAATCACTTTATTACACTATCACTTTATACTGTAAATTTTTATAGAAGGAGAAATGAATTCTTTCACTGAATTTATTATCTCTAGAATGATACCAAAGGGCAATACATTTTTGGGGAGTTGTTTTAAGTTAGTAATTAGAGAATGGGACAAACAATATAAACCATACTTTCATTTTGAAGGTAATTTAGTGTTGAGAATGAAAATTTATAAATTTATTTGTCTGAAACAAAACTAGTTAATTCTTGATAAGAAATTACTGACAGGTTAGAAACCGCCAGCCCAATCTCTCTGCAACATACCACATTTGACCATCAACACGGTCAATGGATGATGGTTTGGAGGAGAAAAGTTGAAGCAGGGTAGAATTGGTGTTTTTAATTGAGTTCTTAAGACACTAGCATTGGAATGGTATTCTCACCTGGAAAACTTAATCAGAGAATATAGCTAAACAATATCATTACAGAAGTAATAAAGTCTTGTGTTGACAACTCATGTAAAATCTAGAAAGCAGCAAGCATTTACTCAATACAGAGCAGTATGAATTATTGTCTATCATTTTTTGTCACTGAGTTCAACTGTAATGCCTAACCATGATCCACCTGGAAAAAGATGCAGTGTGTGAGTTACCAGGAGCCAACAGAAGTCAGTAGTACTGCTGTTCCCACATTATTTTTCTTGCTTCTCGAATCTCAAAAGTGTATTCATAAGGCCTTCATAAATCCTTTCTTTTAATCCCAACAATATATTGGTCCTTAAGTAAGAATTAACTATCAGTTATTTATACCTTACCAAGTATGTGAGAATTATCTCTCTCGGATATTTGAAGTTTAGGTGGTTATTTCTCATTGAGACTAAAAGCCTTTTGATTTATATTGAAGCAACATCTTTTGAGGGATGAGGAATTCTTCATGGCACATACAAAAATTCTACCATATAGGTGGATCCCTAATTTACTGATGAATAGTAAAAATGGCATATGAGAAGACCAGAGTTTTTAAGGTACGATGGCAAGTATCCTTCTTTAAGAACTGAGAAAATACTTTAGGATTTTAATTTCACTTAAGGCACATCAAATGACAGCTCCACCATAAGACCAATGAACACTGATCTGAAAAAAAAGGTACAAGAATTTGCATCTTACATAATGTGATTTGATTTGTCTCAAAAGAAACTATTGAAAAATATTTTCTGCTTATATCAACAGCAATATATTATAATTTACAGTCTTCAGAAAACTATACTGAATCCCAAATGCCCTATCTTGAAGGGAGATTACATTGATCTATTGATACCTAAACAAGGAACACCATTCAGCATATTAGTGAGGAACACAGGATAACCCTGGTTATTTGGGATGCACATTGATGAGGGAAGGCCATCAGAGATATCAGACTCAGACTATTGCAACGTGATTTCACTTCCTGTCACTGAATATTGGTCTTGACTAGGACTCTACCATTGTGATTTTTCTCCTCTCTCTCTGAATATTCTTCTTGATTTATTTTATTTATGGAATGAGAAAACGGAACTGACTTATTTCTGAGAAGTCAGTCACAGTTTTGTGGCTCAAATTAAAATTGTCACAGAGTTTCCAGTCCTTCCCTCGCCAATGCATTTTCCAGTTCTTGGCTTTATGTGATCATAGAACTAAAGGGAATTGTTAAGAAGACTTCAGAAATTTTCATAACCAAATTCTTTAAACTTATTCTACTACAATATACTTACTTATACATCCAAGTTTTTAAATGTTGTGGGGATAAGGTTATAGAGGAGAGAGAAAAAGAGAAGCAGAGATGGCTCTTTTCTTCATCTCTTGCTAATAGGAATCGCGATGTGCTGGCACACTGGTCTTTGAAATAAGCAACAGAATCTATCAATCACTTGTTTCCTACATGACAATTCTAGTGGTCAAGCTCCAATTCGTTTGCTTTATTCTCTTATTTATTACTGATATACTGAGCTGGCATTACAAATTTCTATTGTCATAATTTTGAAGTTGTGGCCTGAGGCCGTGACCACATTATCAACCACATTAGGAGCTAGAGTTAGCTGATTGACTATGATCAATCACATGGAAGCACCTAATCTAGACTACTACCCTCAAGCTAAACTACATCTAAATCATTTCAAGGCGACAAGAAACGATAAATTTTCAAAGATTTATGGGATACTTGATTCAATAACCTTGCTCTGTAAACTCAGATGGTATCTAGTTATGCTCAGTGTCTACAAATGTATTATATTTGCATTTTACTTTAAATTATAATTACCTTTCATTTATAAAATCTCTGAATGTAATAATTGTCCAGACCTTGACTTAAATTAGAATAGCCTTATGCAAATTAATTCAATGTATATTTTGCATATGATCAGTGTTCCTCTTTTTTCCTGAACGGTTGGAGAAACAAGGGGATTTCTGAGGTTTTGGTATACTTTATATCACTCAGTCATTAGAAGATCGGGTCTTAAAAAGAGTACAGCAATAAAACAACCAAAAGCATGTAATAAATATCACCTATGACATAAATTCATGAGTTTTTCCCATAGCTTTCAAATTTAGCAACACAATTCTTTATTCCGATTACTAAATTTCAGTCTTAGAATTTAAAAATGATGAAAATCAGTTTCTTTCCCCAAAGTCTATCCAGTAAATATTGCTTTCTAAGAAGCATCATGATAAATTAATGTTATTAAAATTACTATATTAATCTCTTTATACAGATTCTGAAATACAAAACTCAAGACAAATCTAAGTTACTAAATTGCAGAACTAAGGCAATTTGGTCAGATGTCCAGGATGAATTTACAGAAGGTCAGTCTGGATGCTCTCAAGTGACATGCCTCATTATCGTGATCCACCTACTTTTTTTCAGGACTTGCTCTTAGATTTTTCTCCTCACAACATCATAGGCAGATAAAATTAGTAAGTATTAATTTCACAATTTAGTAGTTACTGAGTACAAGTTAATACATAGTATAATTAATTACTAAGTTGTAGAAGGACAAACTATCCTGGCTCTGTCCTCATTATTTGAGATCCAAGCCTTCCTTCTTGTCATGGTTTCCCTCCCCTTCATCATAATGTGGTATGGAAAAAAACATTTCTAATGCTACCCGGATTGATAAGGACATTTATTCCCCTATTCTGCTTGCTTCCCTTCATCCTTGATTGCTGTAGAGAACTAACTCTGAACCAAACTCCAAAGTCTTACCACAGTACAAATTTGCCCTTTTTCATGACTTCATTCTCCACCCCTTTGAACATGTGCCCAGTATTCACCATAACATATACAGGGAGCTCATGCTTCTTATTAGGTATAGAGAAAGAAGAATAGATCAATCTTCGCTCCCATGAAATATATAATGTAAACCTAGAGAAAAGAACATGAACAATAGTCCTCTATTTTGATTACTGTTCTAATAGAGACATACATCCTTGGTAAAGAAAATACAGAAAAGAGAACCCAGGTCAATCTCAGAGAAATGGACAAAGTGAGGAATTGTGCCAAATTGACACTTAACCTTTAAACTGGGACTTGAAGAAGAAGTAAAAATGATCTCTGTGAAGATGAGAGAAAAACACATACCAGGAAGGAAATCCAAGGTATGCCAATGTCACAGAGGTGCCATGGAGGTGTCAACACCCTTCCAAAGAAATTCTAGATACTTTGCAAATCCTTTAAATATCAATGAGAGGTAATCAAGAATTGGAAATCAAATTGAACAGAGAAAGCGCAGAAGATTTTCCACAGGTTCCAGTTTGAGCCACACACTTGTGAATGTCTTCTCAGATATAAATCACTTACACTCTCACATTGCACAATGCAATATGAACTATGGGAGCTACTAGGAAATAATATTGTGACTGAAGGGTGACCAAATTGAGATATCAGGAAACAATGTATATCAGAGTCCATCAATAAGGGAAGAAATATCCTATCATGGAAATCTCCTTTGGTTTAAAATACCTACTATGCAGTGTCTAGCTACCCAAAAACATTAAACTAGGGCACATGATTTATAAAGAAATATTACAGCTGTGTTGCTTATAGGTCAAAATAGAAACCATATGGAGATGTTTTTAGCATAAGACTAAATTTAAAACAAGTAAGCCATTTTCAAAAAGCACTTGGAGTGAATATTTCCATTTTCAAAGTTGTTCTTTAAAATTGCTTTTCCTTATGTGAATTTGAGTTCATTCAATACTCCAAAACAATCCATTTGAATGACTGATACGCTCAATTTCCTGAGCTCTACTGATGATGTATTTCACCCTATACTTTTACTAGGGACTGTACTGGAATCCTGGTCTGATTAAATTCTTCTGCAAGCCCATGACATTCATATAAAGTTAGCCTGCAGAGAATTATCTTAATTTTATATAGCCTTTTATCTTTATACACATGCAAAATAGATTCTTACATGTAAAAGATGGAGGCCATAAGAAGTGATATTTTTGTGTTAATATTAAAACTAAAAAACATTTGATGCTTGGATGATGTATAAAATATAATGTTTATTTGTTTTAAACCATTACAAAATCATACATTCTAAAAAAGCAACTAATATGTGTTTTCTTTCTTTAAGTGGAAAAATTTGCCTGACCAATTAAATATTTTGCAACAGATTAAAAGCTATACAAATGAGAGATTAGTTAGAGATGTCATTTAATTTGATTTCTTTAAGACTTACATTTTCCTCCTACTTTTAATGAGGAAGTATGGTCTTGATCATTCACTGTGAAGTAAGTATACAGGTAGTTTAAAGAGGTAAGCCAAAAGAAAACATTGATGATTCAGCAAAACCCTGAAAATTTTGGATGAGTATATGAAGTGATATCCTCTTTTACAACATAATTTTATTTGATAGCAAAAATAAAAAAATAGGAATATTGCTTATGAAATATACACATCAATTAGAATATTATATTATGAATGAGAGAAAATAATTCAAAAGTTATTCAGTCACTTAAAATAATGGTGTGAAATAATACTAATCCTCCCAATAAGAGATGAAATTACCAGAAATAAATTCAAGATAGCATATCAAATACTGACAATAAATATATAAAATGGGAGAATTTTGCTATATATTAAGCATGGCAAAACTAATTTCTGAAAATCTCAGGTGACTATAGGTTGAATACAAGACAGTAATCTATCATCATTATAAGAAAAGCCAATATATTAGTAGCATTATGTTTGATGTAAAAAATGTCAAAGAAAGCAACTTCCATAGAATAATAAACACATATACTATATTATTTTTTTGAGTCAAATGTAACATATACTTATTTATTTATCTGACACTTGATATGAAATACAAATTAGAAGAGTTTATCAGGATATATGTGAATAAAATGAAATGAGATGAAATCTAAATAACTTTAGTTTTTAAAGAACAATTTCTAGACTAAATACTGCAAAATCTATACAAATCTAAAAGACCTCAAGAAAACCAAGTACATACTATAAAATGTTACAATTACATTATAACCTAAAGATAAATGCTCCAACTATATTGACGTGCAACACTAATAGTAAACTGTCTATAACTAATCGTCAGATTTAAATATGAAGTCATAAGAGGAAGAAGTTATACTGTTAATGGCATAAGTTGTTAAGTCATCGAACTTTCGCCATTAAGTATCGGTTACTGTTTCAGATAATTGTGATTTCACTACAACAAAAAATTTTACAAGTTTTATTGGCTTAAGACACAGATAAATACTTGTGGGCATGTGTCTCTGGTTTATCAGAATCCCTTTCCTGGATGATAGGCAACAAATACCTGGTTGGCATTTGCTAACTATAATACAGGGAACCCCTTCTATCTATATGATTTCTTTGTGAATTTTCAGTTGTTCAAATTGACCTTCAGTTGGAGAATTTGCAGGTGACTTCCGTATAGAAAGTGCTTGTTAAATATTAT
>CAUYPO010122777.1:0-39889 GCA_963574435.1 Cheirogaleus major
ATGAAAAACCAGACACAGATAAGCACATGCATACACACGCACACTCCTGTCCATTAACACAGACACATGTGCACATATAGACATATAGAAAGACACAAATGCTTCTCACACATGCAGATAAATTCCTCCAGTGTTATCTCCTGGCTTCTGTTAACGAGAACCCCTTCCCCCAGGAAGCTTTCCCTGATAGCTCCAGCTCATACTACAAAGTGACAGGCCTGAGCTCTATCCCTGGTTTCAGATGCCAAGTAAGGCAGTTTGACATGGGTTTCAGAGTAGAGCAGGTCTGGGTTTGAATTCTCGTTCCTTGACTTATAGGATCTTTGCCCTTGGGCAAGTGGCAGTGCCTGATCCTGTCTGCCTTAGTCTTCATCTGCTCTGTCCTGGAGGCCCATGTATGACTCTAAGAAGGATGAGAACCTGGGCTGGTGTGGAGTTCTGGTAATTGGTGGGTGTCAGAGTTAAAGACCATCCTGGGTTCTGCTTGTGCCCTGGCCCCTGGTGGTGGACCCTGGCCTCCTGGGGTAGGGGCAGAGCCCTAGTATGGATGTTCCTAGTTCTGGGTGATTTTAGGCAAGTTGGTACTTTGCTCTGAATTTGTTTTCCGAGCTGAAAAATTAATTTGGAAGGGGACACTTACCTGGGTGAGGCTTAAGTTGGGTCTTTTCCTTTTGAGCAGTCTTAGAATCTTCATTGCTTCAAGTGATTCCAGAGAGACCAGCATTCCTGGAGGGACCTACACTACCCTCCCACCCCTATCCCTGTCCCTGGAGCCATTGCAGCTCCTTCCTTACCTGTTTACATCATGGGCTCTTGAGTTACACAAAGGATTCTGTGGCTCAAAAGAGTCTGAAAAGCCGGGTGCAGTGGCTCACGCCTGTAATCCTAGCACTCTGGGAGGCCGAGGCGGGTGGATCGATAAAGGTCAGGAGTTCAAGACCAGTCTGAGCAAGAGCGAGACCCCATCTCTACTAAAAATAGAAAGAAATTAATTGGCCAACTGAAAATATATAGAAAAAATTAGCTGGGCATGGTGGCACATGCCTGTAGTCCCAGCTACTCAAGAGGCTGAGGCAGAAGGATTGCTTGAGCCCAGAAGTTTGAGGCTGCTGTGAGCTAGGCTGATGCCACGGCACTCTAGCCAGGGCAACAGAGTGAGACTTTGTCTCAAAAAAAAGAAAAAAAAAGAGTCTGAAAAACCATAAGTGTAACTTACTTACATGATAAATTAATCAAATGGTATGTTGGTTGAGACAATTAGTTGAAATAATTAGTTGTATGTTTTTTTTTTGAGACAAGAGTCTCGCTAAGTGCCCTGGAGTCAGCCTAGCTCACAGCAACCCCAAACTCCTGGGCTCAAGCGATCCTTCTGCCTCAGTCTCCCAAGTAGCTGGGACTACAGGCGCTCCCCACCACACTCAGCTAGTTTTTTTTTGTTGTTGTTGTTTCTATTTTTAGTTGGCTGGCTAATTGAAATGATTAGTTTTTAATAGGTCAACAGTTTTGGGGGCATTTGAAAGAAATTCAGAGAAGTTTTTAGCATCTTTAGTCGTTTTTGTTTCTTCATTCTGATTTTTAAAAATTTTGGTTTTCATTTTCTTTCCTCATTGGGTTTCAGCCAATTGTATCTGCCCACACTGTTCATAATAGGGAAGAGTTGGATATATTTAAAATTAAAGACAATCTTGGGAGGGGGCAGGTGAAATTTAAAAAAATTAAAGATAATCTAAACACCCACTAGCAGGGGGATTCCAGATTATGGAATATTCATCAGGTGGAATGCTGTACAGCCACATGCATGATATGGATGTGGACCTATTGGTATGGGAAGATATTCTCAGTTAATGTTTGAATGAAAAAAAAGGTCTTACAAAACTTTATGTATCATTCTACTTATTGTTGACAAAATGGGGAGAGGATGTGTGTATATATAAACATATATATCTACCAAAATGTTAAGAGTGGTTGTATTTTAGGTAATAAGATACTAAAAGAAAATGACCTGAGACTTTTTAAATTTATTTTTTATTTATTTATTTTTTACTTAGAATGGGCTTCAGTGCTGAATTTTAAAAAAATTTCCAGTCCAGTAACAGATAATTAATTATGTCTGCTCGACTTGTTTGGCTATGTGTTCAGAAAGACTTAAGTTTTGGCTAGGTGAACATTAATGTCCCCAATCATCAGTTCACACTGTAAGATTTTTAGTGTAGTAAGAAATGAGAGTTGATGGAAACTGGGTGATTTCCAACCTTTCACTAGCAAAAATAACTCCACTGCAGACAAAATTAGAATTGGAAAACCAAATAATTTCCAGAATGGGGACCAAAGACACATCAAAGTTTGCAAAAATGGCCCAATATTACCAATTGGGCACCAATATTACCAATGCACCAATATTACCAATTTTCATTTCCACCAAATTAGTTTTTGACCTAATGGTCTGCTGCTGCCTTCACAAACCCTTTTTTCTGGGCTAGGTTTGGATGCTTAAATCAGATGGGTAGAGGAACCTCGTATCTCTCTACCCTGTTTTATAGGTGGGGAAAAAGAGGCCCAGGGGCAGGGACTGAGCCAAGGGCACAGTGAATTTGATGCCCAGCTAGGACTCAAATCCACTTCAGCATGTAAGGCATCTGCCTGCGTCTTCACTGAGGCTCACAGCTAGGGTTGCCAGATTCAGCAAACAAAAATGTAGAATGTCAGGCCAGGCGCCATGGCTCACGCCTGTAATCTTAGCACTTTGGGAGGCCGAGGTGGGAGGATCACTTGAGGTCAGGAGTTTGAGACCAGCCTGAGCAAGAGCGAGACCCCATCTCTACAAAAAATAGAAAAAAAGTAGTGGGGTATGGCAGTGTGCACCTGCAGTCCCAGCTACTTGGGAGGCTGAGGCAGGAGGATCACTTGAGCCGGAGTTTGCAGTGAGCTATGATGATGCCACTGCACTCTAGCTGGGGTGACAGAGCAAGACTCTGTTTCAAAAAAAAAAAAAAAAAAAAAGTAGGATGCCAAGTTAAATATGAGTTTCAGAGAAACAATGAATACATTTTTAGTATAAGTTTGTCCCAAATATTGCAAATATTGTGTCTGTGAAATTCGAATTTAACTGAACATCTTTTATTTATCTGGTAACCCTACTCAATCCTGCTTCACAGAGCCCACCCTGTGAAGAAAAGACCCCAGATGTCCCTTCTCTGCCCTGTGCTATCCCCATTGGCCCCAGAGACCCCCCCAGGCCATGCCCACACTAACATGCTTCGAAAGTCTGACCCTGACTCCCACCCTGGTGGCCCTTTTAGCTGCCTCTGTTCTCTCCACAGCTGAACTTTCTGCCTCCTTAGCATTTGCTTCTTCAGTGCTGCGGATGTCATCCATCCCATCCAGCTCTTCAAGGCAGCTCTCTGCAAACACCTGCTTGGCTGGTCCCTCCCAGCACCCAAGTCTGGGGTTGCAACCACCTGCCAGCTCCCTTGTGGGCAAGCCCAGTGTCGGTGTTTCCATCTCCCTCTCACCTGCTTCTTCTCAGTCATCTCCTGTTCCCCAGAATCCCGCCCCTGGCCCTTGCTCTACTCTGGTGCTTCCTGGGCAATCCCGTGGACTCCTGCAGTGAATGCTCAGATGCCGGTATCTTCTGTTCTCTTTCTCCAGCTAGATCCCTTTACCAAGCCCAGGCCCAACTGCACCCTGGCCTGCTGGATGCCTTGGGGCCCCAGGAACCCCAGGTTGGCTACTTTGCTATTCTGTTTCTTTAGAACCCTTGCAAGGCTCCTCAGGCCCTCAGGATAAAGTCTGAACCACTTGCCCTAGCAGACAGAGCCCTTCACGGTCTACCTCTGCCCACTTCTCCAGCCCTCTGCATGCCACTCACACTTCCCAGGTTTTCTCACAATCGCATCAGGCTTCAGATGGCTTCAGATATCATCATTCCCCTCCTCCCCTTGCTCATCTTGGAGGACTCTGCCCCCATGTCACCTGTTCTAGAAGACCCTTGTCACCTCCAAACTGGGTTAGCTGCTGCCTATATTCCTTCCATCTTACCATGGAGTGTCCTAAGTTACCTGCTGCTTACCTGTCTCTCCCAAGGGACAGATGAGATTGTGTCTTCTCCACCTCTCCATCCCCAGCATCCAGCCCAGAGCCTGATCCCTGTTCCCAACACAGATCCCAGTTCCCTCCCTCACCAACCTGACCCCGGCCCAATCCAACTCTGCCCAGGCTCTGACCTCATCCAAGACCCCAGCTCCACTTTTCTGATCCTTAGTCACACTCGTTATCCATTGCGCCACTGGTCCACACAGCGCCACTTTTGATCTTACCTCATCCCTGACCCTGACAGCACACATAGGAAAGGAATAAAGGCAGGTCTCTCCTACTTCCAGGGTTACGACTCTGCCCTCCTGAACTCACTTAGAATCTGTAGAGGAGCGTGAGGGGCGGGAGGCTCAGGCTTCTGAGGCCACAGTGGAAGAGTTAGCTCCTTACAGAGGACTTCTGACTAGGAACGAAGCCCTTGGACTGCAGCCTCTTCCTGCTGGGTAAGCTGGGAGGGGTGGGGACTGCGCCTATGCCGGTTCCAGACCTGGCTTGGTCTTTGGCACCCTCTAGAGGACAGTTTCATTCCTGGATCTGGGCTTTGGGCAACCAAATCCTCTTCCACCAATGAGGGGCTGCTGGGCCGCAGAAGCTCCCTGGACCTATTGCCCACAGTTCACTCACCTGGCAGGTATCTTACAGTCTGTAGACCAGGGACAACTCATGTCTCAGCACGGGTCACCTGTTCAAATCCCAAACTGCCTGCCTTGGGGCCCAGGCAGGGACTTCCCTGGCTCGAGAAGTCCTCTTGGACCTCAGCTAGTCCTTGGCTCCCCCAACCCTGCCTTGGTCACTGAGTTCCCACAGCCCTGACCCAAGCCTCACACTCTGGTCCAGTTTTGGCCACTTCTCAGAGGCCTCTCTTGCCTTTCCTAAGGGAGGCGTTTCCTGAGGACAAGGTCTACATTTCCCCCTGTCGGCCTCAGACTAGGGCCCCCAGAGGACCAGGCCTGGGTTTCTATCCTCTCAGACTGCAGTTTCCCTGCAAATATGGCTTATGCATCCTCTTTCCTCTCAGCCTGGGGGACCCTGAAGACCAGGCCTGAGTCTCTCCTTCCCCCTTCAGACTGGGGGCTCCCTGAGGACTGATCCAGGGTATCCATCCCCCCACCCCTCCATCTGGCTGTTGATCTCCAGAAATTTCCACCTCCAGTCCCCATTCTGCGCAGCTCTCCCCATGGCTGGGGGCTCAGGAGCCTCTGTAGCCTTCCCCAGGCCTGGGGCTCTGGGAGGGTTTCCTCAGGCTCTGGCCCAGAGTCAGGCTGGGAGGACTGGCCTTTCCTCTACGACTGTGACGCCCAGAGTGCGAGCTCTACCTCTGACCTCACAAGGGCTGCCTCAGAACTCGGTCTCCACGGCGCCACTGGCGGGCGGACGGATGATATTTTGGGCAGTACGGCTGGACTTGGCTCAAGTGGCAACAGCCAAACCCCTGCTCTACTGACCTCTCCCCTGGAAGAGCAGGAACAACTCTTGAGGCTGCCCTGGGGGGCGGGGGTTGAGAGGCAGGCTCTAGACTGGAAACAGGGACAGCAGAGCCCCAGCTAGGGGTGCAGCCTGAGCTGGGGACAGTCATGGAGGAACGAGATCAAGATCTGCTTTAACTGAGAAGCCCCCAGAGTGGAGGCTGAGAATCATAAGGCACTTCAGCAGGGTGAGTGGGGCTCCAGGAAGGTTGGGGGCAGGGTGGCCTCTCCAGGGCCCAGGCCCAGAAGGGCCACTTCCTGGGGACCATAGAGGGAGGAGGTGTGGCTGTGGGATTATCTTGGGAGGAAGCCCTGGCTGGGAGTTGAAGGCCTGGCTTTCTATTCTGGTGCAGTCCTGTGCTGCTGTATGATATGGGCACATCACACCCACTCTCTGGGCCTCAGTTTCCTTACTTGTAAGTTGACTGTTGGAAGGACCAGTGGTAGAGCAGAAAATGGGAGGATGTATGGGGCTGGGCTGTCAGCAGAGCATAGGGGTGGGACGACGAGAGAGCTGAAGACCAAGTGTACTGGACCAAAGCAGAGGAATGCAGGTCAGAGACGGGCCAACGGCCGGCCTGCTGAAGTGGAGCCTCCCACTGGAGGCTCCTCCTGAGGGGCTGGGGCTGGGGCTAGAGGGTTTCTGCAGTCAGGGTTGGGGATGTGAATTTGTGCTGCAGCTCGAGGGAACTGGGCTAGAGAATGAGGAGCACAAACAGGATGAGGAAATCAAGGGTTACCTTCATGCTGTCAGTTTGAGAGAAAATTGGGAGTGCAAGGGGAATTTTAAGGAAGGTGAGAGTGTAGATTTTGTTTTGAGGTGAATGGACTAAATGAGCTTTTAGGGCTTCATCCTGTGTATTCGTTGTGTGTGTGTGTGTGTGCATGCAAGGAAGAGATCCTGGAAAGTCACAGTTTAAGTCAGCAGCAAGGGGGCTTGAGGTTAGACTAATGGCACGATACTCAAATACGAGAGACTGGAGCCACTAAGGGAGGTGGAGGGCATTTCCGAGGTCCAGATCTGGGAAGCAGACTTGGGAAGGTCAGGAGGACCTCTGCAGGGCCTGGTCAGGCCTGAGGCCAGCACGGGCAGGGTGGTGGCGGGAGAACTCCAGGGCCTTTCCCCAGGGGCTGAGGCAGCCCATGCCTGCTTGGCTGGGTTGAACGGGTGGTACCAGCAGGAGCTGCCCCATGGCTTCTTCCCTAGGGGGCTGAGGTCCAATGGGAATGTGGGGCCAAGTTCCATGTCGCCCAGCCCTAGTAACCTCTCTTTGGCTCCACAGCATCTACAAATCTGAAAGATAAAATATGTCTCAAGTAATCGGGCAGAGGCGGTAAGCACCCCATCCCATTCCCCCCAGCGCCATCCTCCACCTGGCACACTTCAGTGTCCCCTCCCTGGCCCACCCTCAGCCTCTCCCTTGCGGCAGCTGCTTTCCCCAGACCCCCTCCTTCCCACCCACCCCAGCCCATGGAGCCCCAGAAGAAGGGCCTCTCCCACCTGTCTCTCACCCCCCTGGGCCTTGGGGTGAGGGGAGGCTCAGAGAGTCCCAGATGAGGGTCGGCGATGGGTCAGTGAGTGGGTTCTGACTGTCCCCATGTAGGTGGCACTCAACTGAATGGAACTACCACCTCTCCCCATCTCAGGCTCAGCTCTCTAGGGTGAACAAGAACCAGAGTCCTTGCAACAGCCAAGACCCTGCCTATCTAGTCCCCTTTACCCTCTGACCACCTCCACCTCTGGCTGCCTGCTCTCCCCGCTCCAGCCACCTGACTTCTGTTGCTTTCTTCAAACACCCTCAGAGTCCTTCAGCGACTATTCCTTCTGCCTGAGACGCCCTTCCCACGGTTACCCACTTGGCCCACTCTCTCACCTCTTGTCTTTGCTCTAATGCCACCTTCTGATGAGGCTTACCCTGATGGCCCTGTTTCAAACACCCCGCCCTACCCGCTGTCCTCCAGTCCCCCTCTCCTTGCTCTATTGTTTCCACAGGACTTACTACTTTCTGACATACAGATGTGCTTGCTTATACATTCCACTGCCGTCAGCTCCACACAAGCAGGGATATTTGCCTGTTTGTGCACTCTTGGATCGAGATAATGAATAGTGCCCCTTTGTACTGATGTGCTGATGACATTGCTGTCTCCAGCCCACATCTCCCTCCTTGGCTTTAGATCCTGTTTCCAAAGACCCACTGGTGTCCTAGAGGCAGCTCAGATCCCAGCTGAAAACAGCCTCCTCCACTCTCCCTACATCCACTCATCCTCCAGTGTCTCGGCTCAGTCAGGGTCCCCTTCTCCTCAGCTGCTCAAGCCAGATGTCCAGGTCCCTCTTCTCCACGCCTCACATCTAGTCACCAAGCTCCTAAAATATCTAGAATGTGTGTGCCTCCCTCCACTCTTTCTAACACCACCCTCCTCACCCACGGCCTTCAGGCCACCACCTGCCCGTGCATCAGAACTCTCTTCAGGCCTCGCCTCCCAGCCCTCCCCTCAGCTCCCTCGGTCCCAGGCTTCCCCTGTCTGAGGGTGTTGCCATAACCATCTCTTCCACTAAATGGAGCAACCCAAGGGTGGTTTTTAACTTTGTATCCCTGGTGCCTGACTCATAAGTAGATGCTCAATAAATGTTTGTTGAATGGAGAAATGTTGCTTAGCAGGTTGAATAGTTGGCTTCAGGGTAGTTGGATAGTTTATGGTTGACTAGTTGATTAGATAATTACATGTGTTAATAGGAGAGTAATTAAATGGTTTAATAGCTGGTTAACAGGAGAGTCAGTTGGTTAAGCTGTTAGATTAATGAGTCAAAGGGTCAGTAAGTTGTTAGCTATTTAGTTCCTTGGTTAGCAGATTACTTAGGTAATCTGGTTGGCTGTTAGTTTCTTGGTTTATAGGCTAATTTTCCTTCATACCCTCTTTTCATTCTATACTCTCTCCGTGAGCTATCTCATCTATGCCTATGGCTCAAATGACCATCTGTCACCACATCTGGTGACCTCCACATGTGTATCTAAGCGAGACCACAAGACCAGCTGTCTCCTTATGGGTCATCTCCACCTAAGTGTCTAGCAGGCTCCTCAACATATCTTGAAAGGACCTCGTCATTCTCCTGCCTAAACCCACAGCTTCTCTCCTGTGCCCCACGTTGGTCGTTCTGCAGCTCTAGCCAGAACCTGAGGTAATCACTGAGCCTCCTCTCTCCATTACCTTCTCTAATCAAACACCAAGTCTGTTGTCAGGTTGACTGTGCTCTCTGGCCATCTTCACTGCTACCTCCTTAGCCTCAGGCAGCCATCACCCCTTGCAGTCTATGAGAGAGAGAGGGCTCCCGAGACTCGAGACTCGGCATGCCTCCACTCTGCTTCCTCCATCCTGGCTTCCATGGGGGAGGCAGCCCTACTGCTGAGATCTTCCACCTGGCCGCCACGGTCCTCTAGTTGAGTTCAGAGTCTCTAATGCGGGCCATGCGTTCTTCACCACCTCATCCTGGCCCCCCTTTGCCCATCTTGTGCCACTTTCACTTCTCCTCTGGCTAGCCCATCCTTGCAGAATTCCTCTACACATCCTATCATAGCTGCAGGCCTTTGCACCTGCCATTCCTATGCCCAGAACTATCACCCGCCTCCCCGGATACTCCTTTACCTGGCCAGCCTTGATCTAGATTTCCCTTCCTCTGGGAGAGCCTCCTGCCCCCTCTAGGCTATTCCCTTCCTCCACATGCTCCCATGGTAGCCACTCTTCACCTGTGGCAACACTCATCACACTTTATTGCTTAATTAATTGTTTTTCTTCCAAAGACCAGGGATCACACTAGTGTCCTTTGCTGCAGTGCCTGAACACAGTAGGAATGCCAGGAATTCAATAAATTTTTGGATCACTGGCTGGTTGGTGGTTATTGTTGCTCTACTGTGCCTTGCCTGCTGTGTGGTGATGAGGGAGGGGCCAGGCTTCCAGACTTCTCTTGGTGTTCTTGGCTTCCTATTCTGTATACCTCTCCCCTGCCTCTGTGGTACCTCCCCAGGACTGTTCTTGGGTCCCTGCTTATATCAGGCTGCTCACAGGCACTTTTTCAGGGCTGAGGAGGCTGTAAGGGGACCCCTATATGATGCTGCATGGGAGCTGGAGTTGGATGGAAGCCAGTGGTTGTCCAGGCAATGCTACATCCTCCTGCATAGACTCAGCCCTGGGTCTGTTTCTCTGGTGTAAGGAATAGAGCAAGGACTGGGGTGGGTGAGACATGAACATAGGGTTTCAGCTACCAAAGTGGAAAATGTTTTATTCCATTTTATTCCATGGCTGGACATCTCTCATGCCTTCTGCTTAATTTTTGCTGCTCTGATGCCAGGAGAATTTGGGAACCCTGAGGAATGATGCTGCTATCCCTGCTATCCCTACCTAGGTGAGGTAGTTGAGGGGCTGGTGTCAGCTTCCAGGCATCAAGACATTGAGGAGGGTGGGGTCACCAGTCTGAACAAGCACTAAGGCCACACTTAGAAGGACCTGCAGACTTCATTGCCTTCCCCAAACTTCAGTCCTCTACCTCTCCCTCCTCACAGATGTAGGAACCTGCAACTCAATTTTTTATCTACCTGTCCATCTAAATGTGCATTTATTAAACAAAATTTTATCAGGTGCCAAGCACTTTAGGAAGCTCTGAGGATCTAGTTGAGTGTAAGATGGATCCCCCAGTTCTCATTCATTCAACAAATATTTATTGTACATCTACTATGTGCCTGGCATTATGCTAGGCACTGAGGATACACCAGGAAGTAAGATCCAGTCCCTCCTTTTCTCCTTCCCTCTCTCTTGTTCGTTCATTCATTCATTCATTCACTCACAAACTGTTTGTATAGACCTGGTTGCAGATCCTGGTGCATTTTGCTGACCCCTGCATCTCCAGCAGAACCTGGTGCATGTTTCAGGGCTCAGTGCTGTTTATAGAGCCTAGCAGCAGACTTTGCCACACTCCATGCTGTTTACAGAGTGCCTCACTGTTGCCAGGCCTTGGCCTGTGACCCCAAAGCTCTGCCTCCTGCAACTAGGCAGACAGACAACTGAGCTTCACTTTTCAGCCTGTTCTCTCCCACCCTGCTTCTCCCCAGAGGCTCCTTAGCACCACAGACTTCACTTTCAGCTCCCCACCTCTCACTTCTGTGTGGGAGGTGTGCGAAGGGTGCCTCATTTGTGCATCCTTCCCACAGGTCCAGTCCTGACGAGAAGGAAGTAAGGGGCATGGCCTGGCCATCTACCCTAGTTCCTCTCCATGTCCCTGTGGCTCTCAGGTGTCTCCCATCCTGGCTGTCCCAGCTGCCTTGGGCAAGAGGAGGTGTGGCTGGTGAGGCTGCTGGCTTACCCATTAACTCAACCATGAGTTCAGGGCCAATGGGCAGCAGGTGGACTTGAGTTTCTTTTCTGTCCATGGCTTGGGCTGCTGCTTCAGGTCCACCCGCAGCACCAGGATGAACTCCAGTATGGTGATGACGTCGGTGCATACAGCACTGAGGAGGCAGCTGGTACGGGAGTTCCTGGCCGAGTGCCTGAGCACATATGTCATGATGGTGAGTGGGTGGGTGGCATTGGGTGGGTAGAGCACAGCAAGGGCAGCCCATGACCCCCTTCCCACTGCTGACCTCATGGGTCACGCTGTTCATTCCCCTGCCTTTGAGCTGGGAGCCTGTGGAAGCAGCAAAGAAAGGTAAAGAGAGGGGCCTTTCTCACCAAGTCTTTTGGGACAGAAAGGTCTCATAATATGTGGGAGTAGAATGAAACCATGGGCTGGGGTGTCCAGGGGCATGGCTAGAAGTGTGGACAAGGAAAACCAAGGGTAAAGAGATTGAAGAGAACCTTTGAACACCAGGCTTTGAGAATTAATCCTAAAGGCAATGGGGTGACATTGACAGTTATCGAGCAAGGGAGTGAGATGATCAGATTTAGATTTTTGAAGGTAATTTTGGATGCAGTGTGAGGCCTAAGCAGGACAAGCAAGGCTGGCAGGAGGGCAGTCCGCTAGAGGCTGAGGTAATGATCTAGGATAAAGAGATGGCGGTGACTGGTCTGGGGATGGAGAAGAAAGCATGTGTTCGAGAGAGCTGTAGAAAGTGGGCTCAAGGGGACTTTGCAAGCAGCAGACGTGGGGGAAGTGCTGATGTGACATTTTGGAGCCAGCCCAGCACAGGGTGAGAGGTGAGGTTGGTTTGGATGCGACCAGGTGAGATGCCCATGGAGAAATCCAGGAGAGACTTAAATATAGAGGTCTGGAGCTCAAGGGAGAGGCTTAGACTGGAAGGAAAGGTTTGAAGTTCATCAGAATATGAGTGGCGGTTATCAAAATTGTCCAGAGAGAGTATATAGAAAGAGAAAAAAAGAGGTTGAGGACAGAGCCCTGAGGAATGAAGAAGTACACACAAAGGAGCCTGGGAGAGAATGATCAAAGAGGTAGGAGAACCAGAAGGGACAGTGATGCAGAAGGGAGGCAGCAGTTCCACCAGGAGAGAGAGCCAGCAGTGTGGGAAGCTGCAAGACGGGACCCTAGGGTTTGGGAACATGGAGCTCACTGGTAACCTTGACCAGGGCCCTTTCTTTCTTTCTTTCTTTCTTTCTTTCTTTCTGTCTTTCTTTCTTTCTTTCTTTCTTGATAGAGTCTCGCTCTGTCACCTGGGATAGAGTGCCATGGTGTCAGCCTAGCTCACAGAAGCCTCAAACTCCTGGGCTGAAGCAATTCTCCTGCTTCAGCCTCCTGAGTAGCTGGAACTATAGGCACATGCCACCACACCCAGCTAATTTTTTTTCTATTTTTAGTAGAGACAGGGTCTTACGCTTGCTCAGGCTGGTCTTGAACTCCTGACCTCAAGCGATCCTCCTGCCTGGCCTTCCCAGAGTACTAGAATTATAGGTGTGAACCACCGCGCCCGGCCAAGGGCTCTTCTTTAATGTGTGATCAGGACAGAAACCAGACTATAAGTGGGATGTGAAGTTTTTTGGAATCTCCGTCTCTTCTCCCCTACTTCAGCTCTGTTACTTACCCCAGTGAGCCTCTGCCCTTCACAGGACCTGTAGCCATGGTCGTTGCATCTTATGGAGGGTCCGGGTCCAGGAAAAGAAGGGCGGCCTCTGGGAAGGGAAGCAAAGGTGGTCAGCTGCATGCCAGATGAAGTAGGGGTAAGAGAGGCTGTGTGCGTGTGTTTGTGTGTGTGTGTGTAGGCGGGCGTGCATGTGTGTGTGTGTGGTTGTGTATGTATGAGTGACCTTGAGTGTAACTGTGCCACAGTGCAGGAGAGAGGGTGGGGCCCAGGGAGACCAAGGGCTGGAGGGACTCTGGGTTCTTATCCTGACCCCGCTACTGAGTTAATTACCAGCTGGCCTTGGGCAGGTCTCTTCCTGGCTTACAGCCTGTCTTCTCACTAAGTGTGTAGAATCAGGCCTTCGTGGGCTTTCAAGCTGGGTTTAAATTCTGGTCCTGCTATCTTCTTTCTGTGTCATCTTCCACAAGCATCGTTAACTATTCAAAACTTTAGCTTTGGCTGGGTGTGGTGGCTCACACCTGTGTAATCCTAGCACTCTGGGAGGCCAAGGCGACAGGATCACTTGAGGCCAGGAGTTCGAGGCCAGGAGTTCAAGACCAGCCAGAGCAAGAATGAGACCCCATCTCTATAAAAAAAAAAAAATTGAAAAATTAGCCAGGTGTGATGGTGCACACCTGTAGTTCCAGCTACTCGGGGACTGAGGCAGGAGGATCGCTTGAGCCCAGGGCCCAGGAGTTTGAGGTTGTGGTGAGCTATGATAACGCCACTGCACTCCAGCCTGGGTGACACACAGCGAGACTCTGTCTCAAAAAAAAAAAAAAGAACTTTAGCTTGCTTGTTGGTAGACATGAACACAAATCGAGCTGGCAGACTGTGTGAAGAAGGCCAAGTGCCAGCACCCAGCACACATGTGGTACCCATGTGTTGGCCCCTTGTTACTACGACAAGTGCTCTCAGCTTCTCTCTCCTCCCTGGATCTGGCCCTCCCCCCTCCTCCCTTACCTGCTCTCCTGCTTCCGCTCCTGAGCTGTGAGGACAGCAGCTGGATCCTGTCCCTCCATAATCCAGGGCAAAGTAATTAATTTATGACAAGACATTCCAGCCCCATGAGGGCTGTTAAACCTTGGAACTTTGGAGGCAGGAGGGTGCCTCCTCAGAGAGCTCTTAGGGAAAGCAGGCATCCCACACACACATTAGTACCTGCCTATACCTGTATTTCCCTTCATTTTACTGAGATTATTATTGAGCACTTACTGTATACTAGGCACTATGATGCTACACCCCTTACATGCAGCATCTTCCCAAATCCTCACAACAGCCCTGTGAGATAGGTTCTATTATTATCCCAATTTCACAGATGGGGAAACTGTGACTAAAAGTTTAGTCATGGAGAAGCATAAGACTAAGTCACTTGCCCAAGGTCACACTTTAAGGCACGGCCTTGACCCTTAACCTCTAAGCTCTGTCCCTTAGCTTAACTGTGGCAGGCTTTCTAAGACTCTGGCCTGTTAACTCTTCCCTAGGCAGGGTAAGGCCCTCACTGTCAGGCTTTGGGTAGTTCAGGATGCCTCTCAGGCTTCAGTTTCCCTAACTGGAGAGTGGGAGCAAAAATACTTGCTACAAAGGTTTGCTGTGAGGATTGAAGGGCAGTAATGCTTATAAAAGATTTGTGAGGTTTAGGCTCATATAGGACACTGTGTTGTTATTTTTATTTCTTTTTCTTTTCACAGGTGTTGATGTTGTTATTTTTAGTTGCCAGGCTGTGCCAAGAAGTGGGGGCTTTTTCAGTTGATAGGAAGCTCAGTGAGTCACCAGGGTGAAGGTTTTGCCAAAAAAGCTAACGTGACCTTGGGCCCCATTTACTGTAGCCAGGATGAAGGAAGCGGACTGTTCCACTCTACAGCCTCCAGGGGTGTTGTCCTTGGAACTGGTCTCCTGGTGCTGGGGAGACTTTGATGGGCTAGGCCACATTCACTGACCAGGGAGGGAGAGGTGGGGCTGGAGCCATCTGGGCCCTGGAAAACCAGCCATACGCCTGAGCCACAGGGCAAGAGTTGCCAATGCACATGCCACAGAGGCCGAGAGAGAGTCAGCTCAGGGTGGTAGGGACTTTGGCTAACTGCAGAGTGCTGATCTGTGCAAGGGTGTAGCTGCCACTACTTCAGCTGACCGTTGCCAGGAAGAGTGCAACGCGGGCCAGTGCTGCACGAGCTTCTCTTTTTTCAACCAAGGCTGAAATTTCTGGTATTCAAGACCAAGTTATCAAAACATAACAGCCTTCCAGACCCAACTCTTCACCCCCACCCCCATCTGTGCTTATCCTCTCCTGCTGTGTTCTATCCTGGACCCTAAGCCAACCCGTCTCTGGACTCCGCTGCACCTGTCCTGGGGCTCCTGAGGGACCCAGTGGGCCTTGCTCAACTGCCTCTCCGCTACTCTCTCCAGGATATTTGACATATTCTCAGACTTCCCCCAAGCTATTCTGTACTCTGCCTGTCCTTTTTATTAGCAAATGGCTTGATCTCCTGTTTGACAGAGAAAATCATCATGTGGACCTCCTGTGTCAAGCTCCTCGCTCTCCTGGCCCTCTCACCACCAGACCCATTACCTACCTGTGTATCGACACCTCTCCCCTTGGCCATGGCAGGGGTCCCCTCCTTCCTGGAGGAACCCTCCACTTCTATTAACAGTCCACCTCTCCAGCCTATTCAGGTAAATTGATCTGTCCTTTTCTCCTTTATCTTTGGCCTGTCCTTCTCCCAACCTATAAGCATTTTGAAGATGCTCCATTTAAAAGAACACAGCACAAAATGAAACATCCCTCCCTTCACTCTGTGAGCCCCTTCATTTATCATGTGCTTTCTCCCTCCCACCTCAGGCAAGTTCTCGAAGAGGTGTCTACACTGGTACCTTTCAACTCTTCCTTGCCACCTACTCACCTCTCAAGCTCTGGGATCTGGCTTCTGCCCCCGTGGTCTGATGATACAGTGTTCACCATGTTACTAATGGCTGCTGGATTGTCACATCCACAAGGACACTTTCTAGGCTTTCACACACTTGACCTGGAGGCTGCACGTGACAGTGTGGACCACACTCTCCTTGAGAAACTGTTTCTACCTGGTGTCCATGACACATTCTCTCTTTGTTCCTCTCCCATTTCAACACCTGCTTCAGCTGAGGTTTCTAATGCCCACCCGTGAGTGCTGATGTGTGGCTCTAGGTTCAGCCACATGCTGCCTTCTCACCTTGTACCTCTCCTGGGGCCTTCATCCACTGCTGGCTTTGGCTTTAGCCCTCATGTCCTCTATTCCCTAGGTTTTCTCCAGCCTACTCGGGTAGTTTGCTGTCCAAGGGAAATACAATTTGAGCCACATATGTAATTTAAAATTTTCTAATAGCTACATTAAAAAGCTTAAAAGCAACAGGTGAAATTAATTTTAGTAATTATATTTAACCCATATATCCAAAATATTATTTCATGTAGTCAATATAAAATTATTATTATTATTTTTTTATGTTTAAAAATTTTAATTTTCTTTATCTTTTTGTTTTTATTTTATTTTTTTATTTTTCCCACTTGCCAAGGCTGATCTATGTAGTCAATATAAAATTATTAAGATAGCCTACATTATCCTATCCCTACTACTCTTTTTTTTTTTTTTTTTGAGACAGAGTCTCACTCTGTCGCCTGGCTAGAGTGCCATGGCGTCAGCCTAGCTCACAGCAACCTCAAACTGCTGGGCTCAAGTGATCCTCCTGCCTCAGCCTCCCAAGTAGCTGGGACTACAGGCATGTACCACCATGCCCGGCTAATTTTTTCTATATATTTTTAGTTGGCCACTTAATTTCTTTCTATTTTTAGTAGAGATGGGGTCTCGCTCTTGCTCAGGCTGGTCTAGAACTCCTGACCTTGAGTGATCCACCTGCCTCCCAGAGTGCTAGGATTACAGGCGTGAGCCACCGCGCCCGGCCCCTACTACTCTTTGAAAGCTGGCATATATTTTACACTTATAGCAGATCTCAATTTGGACTAGCCACATTTTAAGTGCATAATAGCCACATGTGGTTAGTGGCTATCATGTTGGATGACACAGATCTAGATCCCAATTTCTAGCAGTTTGGACATCTAGAAGTCCCTCAAAAACTACATGTGCAAAACACATGGACTTATCAAAGGAGGTGCCATCTGAGATTGGCCTTATAGAGTATCAATTTTTCAGGATTTAGGATCAAGTATTCCAGGCAGAGGGAACAGCATATGCAAAAACACAGAGGCACGAGAAAGCAAGGCATGCACACAGCAGTATGGTTGTTTGGTCTGAGGCCATCTGGCATAGGTGACTGCCTGGATTCAGTCCTGGCTCACCATGTATAGGCTGTGTGACCTTGGACAAGCCCTTCAATTTCTCTAAGCTTCAAGTTGCCCCTCTGTCAAATGGGGAGAATAATAGTACCTAACTCATAAGATTAGTGCAAGGGTTAAGGGAGGTGATAGATATAACCTGCTTACCAGTACCTGGCACATAATAAGTGCTCAATAAATGGTTATTTTTATTTAATAGTGATACTATTGTTGAACATAGAGAATATTGGATTTGAATATTCAGATTTGAAACTGAGAGGCAGAAGGAATGAAATTATGAGTTTGGACTTTATCCTAGAAATGGAGGGGAGCCAGTGAATGTTTGAGCAAGGGACAGACATGATCAGATTTTTGTTAGAAAGGTCTCTCTGGCTGCAAGCAGGAGGCTGGGTAAGAGCTAGGGAGAATGTAGCAGAGTTGATTGGGTGTTGGGGAGGAGATGGAGGAAACTGTCATTTGTGACATCTGGGTTTCTAGCTTGGCCAACTGGGATGGGGAACATAGGGTGAGGAGCAGGTTTTCTGAGCGATGGTGAGCTTTTAACATAGAGCCTGAGATGCCCATGGAACACCCAGGAGAGTCCCAGTGGGTATTTGGAAATAGGGATCTGGCTCCCAGGTGGAGATTGTGGGAATTTTAGTGTACCAGGCCTATCTGAAGCCATAGACCTGGTAGGAAGACCCAGGAAGAGTGACAGAGCTGAGAAGTGAAAGGGGCCAGGTATGGAGCCTGTGATCATTTGTGTTCATGAGGCAGATGAAGGAAGAAGAATGTGAGAAGGAACTGTAGAGAGGGAGGGCTAGTGGAGTGAAAGGAAAATCAGGAGAGAGAGATGTCATGAAGGCCAAAGAGGCACTTTCCAGAAGCACAGAATGGTCAAGAGCACCAGAGTCAGCAAAGTCAAGTAAGACAGTGTCTGAAGAGACCTTTGGGAAATGAGGCAGTTTCTAGGGCCCTTGGGGAGAACTGGGGTGTCTGTGATGCATTGAAGCAGAAGCCAGATCAAGGAGGGAATGCAAGGTGAGGGGTAAAGGAGCTGGTCAGAGGTTTTTCCCTGGAGCCTGACTGAAACAGGGAGGGGCATCCAGGAACCCATGGCTGGAGAGGCAGTTGGGAAGGTTTGTCCGACTCAAGTCTGTGGGTGCCAGTCAAGGGGGAGGAGACAGGTACAGGCAAGAGGGAGGCCTCTCTAGAGAGAGAGGGTGGGCACAGGCAGGAGAGCTGAAGGGGAAGGTGGACACAGTCTGAGGTTGGGTGAGGGCCTCTATTCTTCTCGTGAAGGTGGAGGGTCATCTGAGGAGCAGCTGGAGGGGGTCAAGATTAAGAAGTTTGGGAATGAGGGCAAGAGATTTAGAACCCCACTGACTTTCAAGATTGGTGGGTGTAGGGCGCAGAGTCCAGGCACGGAGTGTGAAGATCCCTGAAAGAACTTCCTTCAGGCTAGCCTCTAGCGTGAGATGCTCTGAGGGGCACCATTCACACCATCTACCCCTTCCTCACAGCCCTGCCTCATCCTGAACTTCAGGGGGCCTGGGGTTTAGGTGCCCGGATGTGTATCGTAAGAGTCTCTAACTCTGCCACCGCCCCGAGCTCTCCGAGCTCAGGTCTGAGAAGTCTTGACAGGGGCAAGGGAGGAGAGGTCACATGGAGGGAAGGCTCTTGAGGAAGAGGGCGTTGCAGAGGGTCTTTAAGGGCAATTCTGTGGAGGCCTATGGCCTGGAGGTGAGGAGCTAGGACTGAGCTCTGAGGCCTCCTCTGAGGTTGGGGCTTCTGGGCAGGCGACCCGATTAGAGACCCTCCCTTGTAGGTGTTTGGCCTGGGTTCCGTGGCCCATATGGTTCTAGGAAATAAAACATTTGGGAGCTACCTCGGTGTCAACTTGGGTTTTGGCTTCGGAGTCACCATGGGAGTGTACATAGCAGGCAACGTCTCTGGTGAGTGAGCTCTGGTCCCACCTGACCCAGCAAGGCCAGGTGTTCCCTGCGGGCTCTTTTTTGTCCACCTCCAGCCACTCCTTCTTTGACACAGCCCGTGTCCACCCCCTTGCCACTTGCGGGGAGGAGAACACTTCTAACCCCTTGCATATGAGTGTGTCTGCCCCAGACTGTTCATGGGCCCCCCGACCCACCATTTTTACTAGCTGGGTCATTTTGGGCAAGTTATTTACCTTATCTGTCCCTCACTTTCCTTAATGGTGAAGTGGAAATGGTGGTCTCTGCCTTGTGGGGTTGTTGTGAGGGTTAAATGGGAGGAGTCTTGCCACAGAGAACACGCTCCATAAACACCAGCCATTATTATTACTGTTGTTGTTGTTGCTCTCAATGTTATCTATACTGTTGTTTGATTCTGCTCTCACTCTCCAACACACTTGCCCCCTTCCAATAGGGGCCCACATGAATTCAGCAGTGACCTTCACTAGTTGTGCACTAGGTCGCATGTCCTGGAAGAAGTTTCCTGTGTATGTGCTGGGTCAGTTCCTGGGCTCTTTCATGGCTGCTGCCACCATCTACGGCCTCTTCTACCGTGAGTGTTGTGCCCTGGGTTGTCCGCCTCTGGCCTCAGCCTCCACCTCCAAAATATGGGCAGATGGGAACTCAATGTCCTGGTCTGTAAAAACCTCCAGGAGAGAAAAGCCTTGTAGCCCCCCAACCTTCTATTCCACAACCTCATTTCTGGGACCCCAGTGGGGTTTAGCAGGGTGGGGGGTCAGGTTCGCATTCAATCTGTGTCTCCACAGCAGCCATTATCCACTTCTCGGGAGGAGAGCTGATGGTGACCGGTCCCACAGCCACCGGTGGCATTTTTGCCACCTACCTTCCAGATTACATGACACTGTGGCGGGGCTTTGTGGATGAGGTCAGTGGTCCAGGATGGGTGCCCCTCCCCAAGCCCTCCACCCCTCAGGAAGGAGCCAGCAGGGAGCCCCTCACATTAGAGAGGACAAGAACTTTGGAAGGGGGTTGTACTAAGACATGTCTCTGCTGGTGGGTTTGGATTTGGGGCAATGCTGAGGCCCTGCGGCTTGTCTAGGGGCCCCAGCTGGGCTGCCACAGTGTCTGTTCCCCAGGTGATAGTGACGGGGATGCTCCAGCTGTGTCTCTTCGCCATCACGGACAAGGAGAACCCAGAATATCAAGGGACACAGCCCCTGGTGATTGGCATCCTTATTGTCATCATTGGGGTGGGCCTAGGCATGAACTCAGGATATGCTATCAACCCCTCCCGGGACCTGCCCCCCCGCTTCTTCACCTACCTCGCCGGCTGGGGCAAGCAAGTCTTCAGGTACTGCCCCTGACCAGGCCCATTCTTGTGGGTTTTCTGGGGGTCCCCTGCATGTAGAGGGGTGGGGGTGATGTGAGGAGCAGCACAGGAGAGTCCTGTAGAGCTCACAGGTGGCCAGGGGAGGAGTGGGTCCCCAAGTTCCCCCAGACCAGCATAGATGCAGACCCTGATCCTGGACTGAATGTCAACCCTGTCCCTGAATCAGGCTGAGGGTGTTTCCTGGGGTAGGATGGGGATGACTCCCCTACATACCCCATCTTGGCCTGAGGTGGATGCGGATGTTGTCCTGAGCATCAGCCCCCTCAGTAAGCCTCTGCCTCTTCCCTGCAGCGCTGGGGATAACTGGTGGTGGGTGCCAGTGGTAGCGCCACTTCTGGGTGCCTACCTAGGTGGCATTATCTACTTGGTCTTCATTGGCTCCAGCACCCCACGAAAGCCCAAGAAATTGGAGGACTCTGCGCCATTTGAAGACCACAGGATATCTTCATTGCCCAAGACCAGCCATGATCCATCATCCATGATCTCTCCCCTCACCCCTGCCTCTGTGGCCCCTACAAACAGATCTTCAGTCTCCCCTCCCCTCACTCCTGCCTCCATGGCCTCTACCACCAGATCTTCAGTCACCTCTCCCCTCACCCCTGCGTCTGCGTCCCATACCACCAGATCTGCAGTCTCTTCTTCCTTCACCCCTGTCTCTGTGGCCCCTATCAAAAGGTCTTCATTCCAGCCTGCCCCATCTGTACGTGACTCCATCAATGAAGAGCACTTCTAAGTAGAGATTCTTTGTGACTCCATCCCCTATTCCAATAAAGAAAGCCTGTCCCACAGCAGCAGCCCCCCAACACTTCCTGGGGGCCTCCTGTGGTTGGGCTTACTCCTGGGTTCTTCCAGGAGCTCTAGGGTTATGCCTTAGCTCAACGCTGGAGCATAGAGCTAAGAGGCTTCAACTTGTTCAAGCTCTGGGAGCTGGGGTGCCCCTTGGGGGAGAATGGGGAAGAGCTGACCTGTGACCTCAGTAGGAAAAGAGTGAGAAGAAAGGATGCCAGACACAGAATGGGGACTTTTAGGCATAGGGGAGGGAGGAATGGTTTGGTGGAAAGGACCACAGCTAGCTGGTGGGAGGCTGGCTTTGGGGATACTTTGAGGGTGCCCTGGAATGACTCTAGATTCTCTCCTGGTTCTTCCCTTCCCCCAGTCATGGCCAGTTCTTGGACCAGACAAGGCAAGGCCCAAGAATGCAGACAGAATTTCTCAGGCTTTTCTTTCATTAGTGTGTTCCTCAGCAGCCTTTTAGACACTGTTTTTCTTAATCACATGAAAATTTAAAACCACAGATATACAACATATCTGTTTATGTACTGTATGTATATCTATCTGTGCTTCATATATTTAAAAAGTTAGATTTTTTCACCCCCTTCCCAAGAATCAATTTTCATTCTCTTGAGAATGCTTGATATAGGTTGAAATCAGGTAAGGGTTTGGGCTCCTTTTCCTTCTTCCTGGTGCCAGAGCATTCCCACATGAAAGATTCCAGAGTTGGAAAGGAAGATGCAAAGAGAGAAATCCTTCAAAAAGGTGAAGAGACAGGAAAACATCTCAAGGGGCTCAGGCACAGAGGTGGAGTGGGGGAGGGGGAGCTAGGATCTGCTGGCCCTGGGGCCAGGCAAGAATTGACCTGTTTTCTGGGACTCAGAAGGCAGCATCACCCATGGTTCCTGTTATTGCTCACTCATACATTTAGCCTTTCAACAATTACTGAGCACCTACCGTGTGCAGGCCCTGCATAGACACTGGGGATGCGCAGTGGATGAGGCTGCGTCTCTGCCTTTGAAAAGTGCAGTCTAATGGGGGTAAGTAATTATGAGGAAGGAGCTAAGTGGTGGAGGGTGGGAGGCCTGGAGGCTGTGGGGCTCAGGGTGTTAGGGGGCTCACAGCCAGCCTCTGGGCAGAGGCCAGAGATACCTTCCCAGAGGAAGAGACAGAGTGGAGTGGAGATGAGGGTGTCCTTTCTGGGATGGGAACCATACTTTACAGTTTGAGGGGACAGGGGGCAGAGGAGGCTGGGCTTCCTTCTGGAGGAGGGAGACATGGTGAGAAGAGATTTAGAAAGCCCACCTGAGCTGCAGTGTGTGGATGCTGGCAATGGTGGAGACAGGCCTACAGAGACCGTGGTGAGAGGCAATAACTCAGGAGGAGCAGCAAGGCACCTGACGGGTCAGTGCTGTGGGGATGGAGAGGAGAGATGAGATTTGATCAATGCCTAAGAGGTCCAACTGGCAGGACCTGGGCTTGGTTTGGATGGAGGAGTGGGTGAAGGAGAGGGAGGGGTCAGGGAAGACTTCCAGTTTCTGGCTTGGGCCTGGGGAGTTGGGGAAGTCCCCACTGAGAGTGGAACACCAGTGAGGAACTAGCTTGGAGAGGAAAATGGTAAGTGATATCGTGGACATGTTGAGCTTGAGTTGCCTGTGAGGTCTTGGGGTGTGAGAAGTGTGTGGTCTTGGGCAAGTTACTCAACCTCTCTGGGCCTTGGTCTTCTCATTTGTAAAACAGGCGATAAGAATATTACCTAACATTTGTATTGCTGTGATTATTGACTAGACTAAAACATGTAAAATGCTTAGAATAGTTTCTGGCACAGAGTAAGTGCTCAATAAACACTCACAGTTATGCCTTCTATATGGTCTGGATCTCAGAACAGAGCTGGAGACAGAGCTTCGGGAAGTCATGGCTTTGTGGATGTAGCTAGGCTGTGGAATAAGGAAAGGAGAGGGTCAGGGACCAGAGCAAGAGGTGGCCAGGAGATACTGGGAACAACCCAAATGTCCCTCATCAGGGGAATAGATACATACACTGCTGTACAACTGCACATAACAGAATATTGTGCAACAGTGGAAATTAAGGCATGACAAGTTCCTGAAATAACATGAAAACATTTTGAAGGCATAAAAAACAATATAGTAGACTATATACAGTATGACACCAGTTTTATAGCTGAAGAAAAAGCAAAAAGTAATATATTCTTTGGGCATATATATGTATGTAATAAAACTATTAAAAAAATGATTCCTCCAAGGAGACAGGGCTGGAGAGGAACACAAGGGTAGTACAAGCTGTTAATAATTTTCTAGTTGTGGCTGGGTGGATCATACCTGTAATCCTAGCACTCTGGGAGGCCGAGGCAGGAGGATTGCTTGAGCTCAGGAGTTCAAGACCAGCCTGAGCAGGAGTGAGACCTGGTCTCTACCAGAAAGAAGTTAAAAAAAAAAAACCCTAGCTGGGCATTGCAGCACGTGCCTGTAGTCCCTGCTACCCAGGAGGCTGAGGCAGAAGGATCGCTTGAGCCCAGGAGTTGGAGATTACAGTGTACTACAATGATGCCACCATACTCTACCCAGGGCGACAGAGTGAGACTCTGTCTCAACAAAAACAAGGCAACTGAACACCCCTCTTCACACTCCCTACCCCTTCATATTAAAAAAAAAAAATTCTAGTTCTGGGCCAGGTGCAATGGCTCATGCCTGTAATCCTAGCACTTTGGGAGGCCGAGGTGGAAAGATCACTTTAGGTCAGAAGTTTGAGACCAGCCTGAGCAAGAGTGAGACCCTTGTCTCAACAAAAAATGGAAAAACTAGCAGGGAGTGGTGGCGTGTACCTGCAGTCCTAGCTACTTGGGAGGCTAAGGCAGGGAGATCACTTGAGTCCAGGAGTTTGAGGTTGCAGTGAGCTAAGATGATGCCACTGCACTCTAGCTGGTGCAACAGAGCAAGACTCTGTCTCAAAAAAAAAAAAAAAGTTTTTTTCTAGTTCTGGGATTGGGGGTAAATTTATTAGTTTGTTATATGACTGTGCTTGATAACTTACATAAAAGTGATATATATTCATTTGTATGTATCATATATTTAAAAAGATAAAAAGATGAAGAAATAGCTATAGCATAAGAATGGGGCAAGGGGGAGCGGGTGATAGGTAGGGAGCCTGGTAAGATGACAGGAAATCCATGAAGAGGAGAGGCTGAGTATGTCTGATGTCCCATAGTGAGAGGAGCCAAGCCAGGGGAACTGGGGCTGGGAGCGACCAGGGAAGGACCCACAGCTGGAAGTCCCCAGCTATACAGTGGCTTCCCTTTGTGACCCTGGCAAGCCCCTTCCCCTCTCTCAGCCTCAGTGGCCCTGTGAGCACGAGGAGGCAGCCTTTCTCATTTCTGCATTCCAGAGCAACATGCCCCCATGGCTTTAGTCACAGCAGAGAGAGAGACACACATATGGTACCCTGGGTTCTGGTTCCTACCCTCTGCCCCTCACTGAACACTTCAGCCTTCTGGAGCTGTGTGTGCCTCCTCATGTTCCTGGGAGGTGGCCCTGGAGGCAGAGTAGCCAGTGGGTCCATCTAGAATCCCCACCTGCTATCCCCTGATCTGCCATAGACTTGCACTAGGTCTACTGTCTGTAACACCTTTCAGGTTCTGGTCCCAATGTCAGACTCAGATGAGCACTGACTACAGCCATAGAGAAAGTCTTTTCATTCTCTTGGCAGACATTGGCTGAGAGCCTACACTGTGCCTGACACCATTTGAGTGTTGAGAAAGGTAAAAGTCCTTGTTTTCATGGAGCTAATTTTCTATGTAAAATATATGGTGTGTTAGTGATAGATGCTAAGGAAAAAAGCAGGAAAGTGGAATAAAAAGTGTGGGGAAGTGTAAGAGCAAAAGGCCTCACTGAGAAGGTGACTTTGAGTAAAGACCTGAAAAGCCAGGCTGGGCGCAGTGGCTCATGTCTATAATCCTAGCACTTTGGGAGGCCAAGGTGGGAGGATTGCTTGAGGCCAGCTTGGGCAACACAGTGAGATCTTGTCTCTACAAAAAATAAAAAGAAAAAACTTGAGGTGGGTGATGAAGTGAGCCATGCCAATACCTGGGGGAAGAGCAAGCCAGGCTGAAGAAGCAGCCAATGCCCTGAGGGGCCACGGTGCTGGGATGGAAAGAGGGAAGGAGGAGTAGAAGACGAGGTCAGAGAAGTAGGGATGATGGGGGACTGAGACCAGTCCCAGGGGAGAGGTGAGGCCAGCGGGTGGGGCAGGGGTGAGCAAGGTCTCTGGAGGAGAAAGGCAGGTCCCACTCCAGGAAGGAAGGAAGCAGCCAGGATAGGGTGGGTGTCTGCTTTTGTCTTTGTGTTCCTCCTGTAGACACATCTGTGCAGCTCCAGGAGCCAGGGCTGGGACATGAGCCACGGAAGCACTGGGTCCTCTCCCATTCTTCCAGTCCCAGGCCGAGCACGGACTGGCTGTGTGACCTGCACAGGACTTCCTCTCTTCTCTGGGACTCAGTCTCCCCAGCTGTACAATGAAGCTTGGCTCTGTTGGTATCTGGGGAGACCCCCGGCTCTGACTTCTTCTAGCACTTTGAAGCCTCATGTCATGACCCCACTCCCCAGGCCAGGCCCCTTCAGGGCTTTGCAGATAAATGTTTGGTCCTCAGCCTAGTGGTCCCAGTTTTGGGAAGAGCCCCTTACTTCCTATATGGCCTCCTCTCCCATTCACTCTCAGGGCTTCAAAGGGACACCAGCAGCAGCCTGGTCTGGCTGGTCTTACTGCCTTCTCCCTCAGATGGGGTCCTGCAGCCTGGGAAGAGGTGGGAGTAATCGCCTCAGGCCTGGCCCTGGTGCTGACACCTCAGGACGAGGAGGCTATGGTCACTCTGAGCAGTGCAGCCTGACCTTAGCTCCACATTTACCTCTGCACTGATTTTACAGTGCGAACGGGGGATCTTAGAATGATCCCAGCCCTCCTGCTTGTGGCAGGGACTCATGCTGTGGCATGTAAGAGCACAACGAAGCCAGCCAACCCTGGACCCAAATACCTGCTCTGCCACTCACCAGCCATATAACCTTAGGTAAGATGGGATAATAACACTCCTACCTCACAGAGCTGCTGTGACGATGACATGAGTTATGACTGGCACGTGGGGAGTGTATACGTTTGCTGTTGTCACTATGCACACTCTGATGTGATCCTCATGTTGTCAAGCCCATCTCACGTACAGGGAAAGAGGCTCTTGGCTCAGAAAGGGAGATTGGCTCAGTAAGGGGTAGAGAGTACAGATTACACTTGTCAATGTGCCTCTGAAGCCTGTGCGCTAATCTGGTACCCAAGGATGTGACCTTGGCTAGTTTTTGTTAGGTTTTTAAATTGTGAAATATATTCTGTAAACAAGAGTGTACATAACAAGACCAGCCTGAGCAATAGCGAGACCCTGTCTTTACTAAAAATAGAAAAATTAGCTGGGCATCTGGTAAGTGCCTGTAGACCCAGCTACTTGGGAGGTTGAAGCAGGAAGATCACTTGAGCCCAGGAGTTTGAGGTTGCAGTGAGCTATGATGATGCCACGGCACTCTACCTGGGGCGATAGAGTGAGACTCAGTCTCAAAAAAAAAAAAAAAGTGTATATAACATATAGGTACAGTTAACATAACAATAAAACAAAATAAAACACAAAATGAAAAAAATACTCAAGTGTCCACCACTGAACTTTGGGCAAGTTATTTAACCCCCCTGAGTCTCAGTTTCCTCACCTGTAAAATAGAATAAAGAGGCTCTGAGGAACTAAGGTGCTTCATGTTCAATTGTTGCCAGTAGTATTCCCCTGTACAGAGCAAGGCTGGGTGGAGTTTGTAAGAGCTCATGGTCTCTCCTTGTCTCTGTGCTCAGGAGTCAAGGTGGGGGTGCTGAGGGGTGTGTACAAGGGGTTCTGGAGAAGATGCTCTGGGCCCAAGGGGGAGGGTCTGGATGAGTGGAGGCTGGAGGCTGGGTTGAGGCTGAGGGAGAAGATATACAGCTCAGAGCCAGCTAGATCCGGGCACGCAGATGAGGCTATACATTTTGGACTGAGCCTCTGAGTTCTCCAGGGACCCAACAAAACCCTTATTGGCCAATAAGGAGGATTCCTCAGATGAGGGTTGAAAGAGGCCCCTGCCAGGGCCAGCAAGAATGTATCCCTGCCTTCCCCAATTCTCACTGTTCCCCCAACCTTGCTCTGGTCTCTGGCCCCAGGTCAGGGGAAATTAGAGAGAAGATGAATTCTTAAAGCTTAAAGGAGGCCCAGTTTGGGGGAGTAGGGAGACAGATCAAAGATGTCCTCCTGGGCCCACCCAGCCCTTTTGCCCTGCAGTGGTCTCTGACCTGGGAAGGGGATGCCTCGTTTGGGAGGCCCTCCAGAGCCCCACTAGAACAACTCCCTCCTTAACCCCCAACCCCTGAACTCCCAACCAGTGCCTACCCGAGCTCTCAGGGCACCTCTCACATGTACCAGGCCAGTCTTGCTCACTAGGGACAAGGGGTAGGGGGTGCTCCAGCTAGAAGGAACAGCGGGAGCAAAGGCACAGGCTGCTGTGTGGCTACAGTGGAGGAGGCAAGGTGTGGAGTGGCTGGAGGTGCTTAGGGGCCAGGGAGGGCAGCTGGGACTTTCGTCTCTGAGAAATTCAATTAAGCCAAGTAATGGCTGAGCCCCATTTGCACCTAAGAGCCTTTGGCCTCTGTGTGGAGGCTGGATTGGAAGGAGAGGGACTGGAGGCAGAAGAGCAGTGAGAGGCAGCTGAATTGCTACAGCTGGTAAGACAGGGGACAGACAAGAGGGGATGCTGCGACAAAAAAGATTTGGAAGCTGGAAGCTGTGAAGCTTGAGTTGGCTGTGGGAAGGGTTGAGGGGGTTGCTCAGGGCTCTGCCTAGGGACTGAGTAGGTGGTGGAGACATCAGAAGACAGTTCTGGGGGGGGGGTGTTGGGCTTGGTGTTGAACATGCTGAATTGGAGGTGCTTGTGGGACATCTAGGGAAAGACAGGGACCTAGACTGGAGACAGAGCATTTAAGCCCAGGAATGACAGCTGAAGGTTTGCATGTGGATAAGGTGGCCCAGGGAGACATTATGGAGCCCTTGAGAACACCCATGCTTAAGGGATAGGAACAGCAGAGGAGGTAGCCAAGACCCATGATCTCCCCTGGCCTCGGGAGCCTGAACATGTTGGGGCCTAAACTGACCACATCCCTTTGGGCAAGGCCCTTCTCTCAAGGGATTCAGATAGCTCAGGACAAGTGAGAGAAGCCCACACTCTCCTAGGTAACCTGGAAGAACACCCCAGAGACCTTCACCCCACAGGACTTCCCTGTAGCACCCAGTCCTGCGGCTTTAGCCCTCATCTCTTACTTTGGAAATCTCTAACTCCTGCCCTGTCCTCAGCTCCCTGCCCTCTGGACGATGGTGTGCCCAGGGCATGGTAGTCTTTGGATATCTCCTCTCTCACCCTCCCTTCTGACATGATCTTTAAATACCTTTATATGCTAACAGCTCCCCAAATTAGATCTCCAGCCCAGTCCTCTCTCCAGACTTCAGACTCCCATGTACAACCGCCTACTGGACAGATTTTCATCTCTAAGTCTGCTCCTCCCACACTCTTTCCTATCTCAGTAAACAGCAAATTCAATCTTCCAACAGCTTAGGCCAAAAACTTTGAAGTCATCCCTGACTCCTCTTTCTCTCTCATACCCCATATCCCAGCTGTCAGCAAATCCTAGAGGTGTTATCTGCAAAATGTATCCAGAATAAAACCACCTCTCACCACCACACCACTGTCTCCCTGGCTCCAGCCACTGCTGTTTTGCATCACAGCAGTGGTCTTCTGAGTGGTCTCCCAGCCTCTCTTCTTGCTCCCACTCAGCCCCATGGTCTAGTCTCAATATAGCAGCTGGAGTGATCCTTTTCAAAAATGAACTAGATTTTATCATTCACTCCTCTGCCCTAAACCTTCATGGCCTACAAAAGGCCCCACACCATCAAGTTTCCTTTGTTACCTTTCTTCTTCTTTTTTTTTTTTTTGACACAGAGTCTCACTCTGTTGCCTGGGCTAGAGTGCCATGGCATTAGCCTAGCTCACAGCAACCTCAAACTCCTGGGCTCAAGCGATCCTACTGCCTCAGCCTCCCAAGTAGCTGGGACTACAGGCATGTGCCACCATGCCTGGATAATTTTTTCTATATATTTTTAGTTGGCCAATTAATTTCTATATACTTTTAGTAGAGACGGGGTCTCGCTCTTGCTCAGGCTGGTCTCGAACTCCTCACCTTGAGCGATCCACACGCCTCGGCCTCCCAGAGTGCTAGGATTACAGGTGTGAGCCACTGCGCCCCGCCTCTTCTTTTTTTTTTTAGACCACTGCATCAGGGCCTTGCAGTGGCAGAGAGACAGGGCTCGGCTCCTCCTTTACCTTTCTGATCTCTGCTATTCTTGCCATCATTCATGCCCCTACAGCCTGATGGCCTTGCTGTTCCTTCAAGGTGCATGGCATGCTTCCACTGTAGAGCCTTTGCAGTGGCTGTTCCTTCTGCCTTGAATATCCTTCCTCCAGATAGCTGCACGCTTTATGCTTTCCCTGGTGCTTATACTATGTGTATCAACAAACAGAGAACAAACAGTATTACAAGAAGAAATGAAAATGTGACAAATTTAAAAAATATTGGTTGTAAACTCTACTAAAAAGTTTTAAACAGCCTTCCTGAGGCAAAGTGTAAGCACTCTCCCAGTCCACACTCAGGCTCCTGGTTGGGGAGACATACTACCCCCAGTGGCCACTGTGGAGAAAGCCTGGCCTGGTCTCCTGGGGAGTGGTTACTGGTGTTTTGTTTTGGGCACAGTATAAGCTTCCCTCCCACTTTTCCTGACCTGATGGGCCATCCTGCTCCAAGGACTCCAAGATGAGCTGTATGAGTTGCCCCTACTTTGTAGTGAAGAGGAGATAAGTCAGACCTGGTAGGAATTTCAGATTCCCAGTTGTCTACTGAGTGATCTTGGGCAAATGACCTGACTTCTCTAACCTTCAGTTTCCTCATTGGTAAAATGAGGATAATAATACATACTTCCTGGAGCTTTTTGTGTGTTTTCATTTTTTAATTTTTAAATTAAAAAAAATTATTTTTTAGAGATGGGGTCTCACTATGTTGCCCAGGCTGGCCTCAAACTCCTGGGTCCAAGCAAGCCTCCCACCTCTGCCTCCTAAGTAGTTGGAACTACAGGCCACCATGCCCAGCTTCATGGGGCTTTGAAGAGTAAGAGATGAGTACATATTAAGTGCCCAATAGCTGTTACCTACTGTCAGGAAAGATTCTTGGGAAAGTGTGAGTAGATGAAGACATCTGACTCTCTCACTTGTGTCGGGCTTGAAGCTGGTGAGAGGAGTGTATGTGTAGGTGGGGGTGACTGAAAGCCTCAGCCGTAGTCTGAGCAGCTCAACCACTGTTCTGTTCCTTCCCTTCTTTCCTAAGAGCTACGCCCTGAGAACGGGTCCTGGGATGGGTTCCAAAAGCTTGCGCTGAGATGCCATGTGGCACTGGGATTCTCTCCTGACCTCTCTGATGCTCAGTCTACCTACTACCCTCACAATGGCTCTGGGAAACACGTGAGCAGGAACTGTTACCCCACCTGACAGATGCAGAAGCCAGTGCCGACACTGTAAGCAAACTGCCTAGGGACAGAGTGAGTTGAGACAGCCAAACAGACACCCTAGCTGTTCAGCTGGGTTCTCTGAACCCAGGTCTCCCAGGCCGCTGTGCATTATGAAGAGCGACCTTGTGAAGCCTGGAGCTGAAGGCAGCCTGGGCAGCTGAGAAGGACTTCCCAGTGAGTTGTGTTTGGGGAAGCCAGAGAGGAAAACAGCTCACCTTTTCCTGAGGCCTCAGCCTATTCCTAGTATAGGGTGTTTCTAGGGTAGGGAATCCAAGGCCTAGATTCTAGTCCTAATGTGACCCCAGCGAGCCTGCTCCTTCTGGGCTCAGCCTTTGTAGACTGAGGGGCTGGACTGGCCTAGAGAATCCCCTGGGGACCCTCGAGCCATGGGAAATGGTGTGACACCTGTGCTAAGGCTGTGTGGGGAGTTTGGGAGGCAGAAATTTCCCAGTGCGTGTTTGCATGAGGAAGACTAACGAGGAAGGCAGTCTGTGATGGTGAAAGAGCTGGCCTGGTGGTCCTCCCCATCTTCAGGAGAGGCGGTACACTGGCACGCTCTCCTTAGGGAACAAGGTCTCAGGCTGGCTTTTAGGCATGAAGCATGAAGACCAGCACCACACAGGACAGACTCCCCCAAACCTAAATCTTTTTTTTTTGAGACAGGGTCTTGCTGTCACCCAGGCTAGAGTACAGTGCTAAGATCACTGCTCACTGTAACCTTGAACTCCTTGGCAGAAGTGATCTTCTCACCTCTGCCTCCTGAGTAGCCGGGACTACAGGCATGTGCCACCACACCTGGCTAATCAAAAAAAAATTTTTTTTTTTGTAGAGATGAGAGATGGGGTCTCGTTAGATTAGCCAGGCTTGTCTTGAACTCTTGGCCTCAAGCAATCCTCCCACCTCAGTCACTATAAACCTAAATCTATAGACCTGATTGAGACTTGCACCTCCCCATCAACACTGACATTCCTTCTTCCCCTCCCCTGGTCTGTTCTCTGGCCTGTCCAGGACAGGATTCTGGTTCAAATCAAAATCCTGACTGCTGTTTCAAACAGACCCTGCAACCAGGAGGGCCTGCTTTCATCTTCACAGTCCTGCACACAACCCCCCACTGCATGCCAGGCTGGCACCGCTGTTGAGAGGAGCCAGCCCTGCCAGATAAGCCAGAGGCAATTCCAGAGATAAGAATCTGGTCTCTGGAAAGCTCTGGCCCATAAAGAAACTCCCTAAAAGAATGTGGGGGGAGAGGAGGCACTGATTTTCAGGAAGCAGCTGGGTGGGCTCCTGATGCCCACAGGCTCCATGTATGGTATAGGGTGGAGGTGGAGGTGTCTTTCCCTCTAGTCCACACTCATGTAAAATCTTGTCCAACACTGTTGCTCAGTGAAGAATCCACCAAACCCATGAGAAACAGCATCCCCTTGCTGAGGGGACCTAGGGTTTCCTTGGTGATCTAAGGGGAGCTAGTTCCCCCGCCAACCTCTGGCATCTGAATCCCTTCCCTCTAGGCAGTGTCAACTCCTATCACCCTCATTTCCTCTCACCTGGAGCACTTCTGCAGACTCTTGGCTGGGCTTCTTGCCTCAAAGTAGCCTCCCCTCCCTCCTGCACACTTCTGCCTGAGGGACTCCTCTAGAATGGGGCAGGTTAACCAAACTCTGTGGTCAAATCCAGCCTGCTGCCTGTTTTTCTCACAAGCTTAAAATGGATTTAATGCTTTTAAATGGTTGGAAAAGAAGTCAAAAGAATATTTTACGACATGTAAAAATTACGTGAAATTCTTATTTCAGTGTCCATAAATATAAATTGTGAGAACAGAACCATGCTCATTCATTTGTATATTGTCTAAGGCTGCTTTCATACTATGATGTAGAGTTGGGTAGTTGCAACAGAAACCGTAAGTCTCACAAAATCTAAAATATTTACCATCTGGTTTTTTACAGAAAACATTTGCTGACTCCTAATCTAGATCATAAATCTGGCCAGGCCACTCTGCTTAGGATTCTTTAGCGGCTAAGTCTTTTCATGAGCTGATCCCTGTCCACCTTTCCAGCCTAATCACTTGTTCCCCCAGCTATCTGCCCACTCTGGACAACTAAGCCTTCTTCAAACCCATCACAAACCACACCCTCAGCCTTGTCTCATGCTGTTTACCTTCACTTGGCATGCCTCTTTCCTTCTGCAAATGGCAATCTGCCATCTCAAGCCTCAAACACCCCGTGTCCCTCCCCAACCACGAGAGCTAACCTATTCCTATCACGACTTCACAAAATACCCCCCCCAAGGGATCTTCAGCTTTTTATAACAGATTAATGACCTATTTGTGATAGACCAACCAATTCCATTAAAAACATGTGTTTAGGTATGTCTTCACTGGATTACTGAATGTAAGAAAACAGACTACATCTGCTTCCCAGAGCCCTAGCACAAGGACGACACAGGATAGGCAGGCGAACATTCACCAGAAGAGGCCTGTTTAGCATTCCATACCTTTTACTTGGCTAGTATTATGGAGATAAAAGATGTTTACATATTTTCCAGATACCAAGTATCATTTTTATGAACTTTGAGCCCCTATGGTAAATCAGGTACCTCTACATATGTTAATTCTTTTGATCCTCACAACCCTGGTAAGGTCAGTGAAACGTTCATCCCATCAAATGGCAAGCTGTTATGTCACTGAGCTACAATCCGAAATCAGGGCTCCTGCCTCCTGCTGCTTCTGAAATGTTCTCACGGGTACAGTTCACCCACTGAATCCACTGCTTGAAAGATATAATGGATGATTATGGGCTGCCTCTTGTGTGCACTAAATGGGCCCAGAAAGAGGTGGTTTTGTTGTTTTCTATTACTTTCCATTAGTTACCTGTTTCTACTGTTGTATCTGATACCTTTCAAAGTAGGTTGTCTGGGTGAGGACCCAAGGGCTGCTTTTTCTACAGAAATTAAGTGCCTGGCCTTGTGACTTCATTCACAAATCTCCTGCTGCTCTGAGGCTCATGGCTTGTGCTGGAGCAGAAGGAAATTGCTGGAAGTTTGGCCTCCATGCCAGCAATTGTGCCAGTACAGAAGGTCAAACTAATGTAATTATCAATGCACCTGCCTTAAAGGAGTTTGAAGAATGCCTCCAGTGGGCGGCTGGACATAAGCCCTGGGCTGTCCACATACTTCTCTGAATGTTCAAACAGAAGTGCAGAGTTCAGAGACAGAGAGAGCCAATATGGCTGTTGAAGGCCTAGGAAAAAGCAACATAGGACAGTTGTCCATGTGAGACTTTTTCTAACATAGCAGTTAGGGCTATATGGTCAGTTCACAGAGGCCACACTGTGAGCCTGGCAGAAGGAAGAGCTTGCTTTATGTCCTTTACCATGGTTCATGGCTAAATTGACTGTCACTGAACATGCTTGGTGAAGTGGTGAGAGAAGTGCCAGGAACTTAACACCTTAAGGACGGCTCACGAGTTTTCTCCGTTTTGTGCGTCATCTGTTAAGGACTGCTCACGAGTTTTCTCGTTTTTCACTGTAGTTATGATGATGTAGTTATAAATAACGTGCAGTTTGCCCAAAAACGTGCGGTCCCTGGCGTATGTCTTAGAGATTTCTATGCAGTATGAAAGGTGTAAGGAAATAGAATTCTGTAAAGCAACCTGGCCCTTCTCTCTAGGTCTGGAACTGCCACTATTGAGAACCACTAAAATAAGTTCAGCTAGACAGACCTATGAGAGTTTTTGGCAAAAGACTTAGGTAAGATAGCTGGGTTTAAGATGACATGTGTGATTCCAGATATGGTATACCAATTCAATGTTTGGTATTTTAGACTAAGATATTCGCTGTGTCTTTCCAAAGATTTCAATCAGTTTGCATAAAGAAAGCAAGGTCTGTCTGGTGTTTCAGATATTTTCAGGAGAATGAAAAACTGGTACAACTGAGGCTATGACTAAGTGCCCTAAAGCTGGTTTGGGGCTAAAATTCTGGTTTGTCCAAATAAAGCCCAATATTCCCCCAACCCTCAGAGCAATCACAGTGATGGTGTGAGGAGCCTCTTCAAATACATGACTGAATACTTCAGAACCATACAATCAGAGATCTGGCCATACTGAAATGCTTTATACAGACAGGAACAGACAAGGGGATTTCTGACACACTCATGCTTTGGATGTATCAGTATAAGACAGTATGTGAGGCTGTGATTCTGCCAGGCAGTGGGGAATAAGCATGATTTATCTGCTGGCAGATCAGTCTCCACTACTCCTAATCATTCTTTTATCTAAGTGCATCTTGATCTTCTCAGTCCTGGACATCAAAGTAGTCAATTATTGGCTCCTTGGTTATTTTCTGAAAATTACAGCTCCCTGGATTCCTGAAAAGCAAACAAAGAATGATCAATCTTTTCTTCTTTGGAGGGAACAGATGCAGGTCTTCAGAACGTTAAGGATTAGCTGATTTACCATTTGTGAAGCTTTGATAAGATAGGGGGGCAAACATGAGCTCGTAATTGTTGAAATTTGGTGACGGGCACATAGGTGTTCATTATATTAGAACTAGTCTCTCTAAGAATAAGTCAAGTAAGGGGGGAGGGGAGACAGCATGCCATAAAAAGGCCAAAGACTCCACATGGTTATGTCTAAGTGGACGACACAGTTGTGGCAGTTTGGAACACCTCTCACATTTCCAAAGCCTCTGCCCATATGGGTTTTCAGAGTGCTGACTAGAACCCAGGTAACCTGGTTTCTAAGCGTGGAGAGGGGCTGGTCCTGGGGAGCTACATGGCTCCAGATGCTCCTAGCTGAGGCTGTGTCCAATGGGCAACACCTAGCTGTCCTGTCCAGTCCCACGGAACACCAATTTGCTATGACCCTGCTGGTGACCTTGTAAACTGCCCTAATCACCAGTCCAGAGATTTTGTGCAGGAAGCACAGTGGAGGCACTGCTAGGACTTCCGTGTGGAAGGTCAGAACAAGAGTAGGAATCCCTTTGGGCTTCAGAGTAACTTTCAGTCTTGGTCACAGTAGGGCATCTGGACTCCCCTCCCAACAAAGGAGAGGAAGGGAAGTGGCATAGTGCTTCCTCCCTGCTCCTGTCTGAGAAAACATCAGGCAGACTTGCTCCTTGCAAATTTGGTTTTCTTTTCTCTTTACATCATGAACACATTTTTGTTGTAAAAATTATTCAGACTACATAGACATAGACAGAGCAAAACATGAAAGGTTCTTCTCACTCCCTTGACTGCTAGCTGTCACCCCCAAACCCACTTCCATCTTCAGAGTAACTATTGTTAACCATGCGATGTTCTAGTGCTACACCATCTGGTGTGACAGACTGAATCTACTGCCCAATGTCACCATCTACATTGTAGAAATTATGTCCAGTGACTGCTCTCCCTGGAGTGGAATCTGGTATTACAAAGATCAAACTTAGGGCCCCTCTGGCTCAAACAAATGTGTCTGACACCCCAACCAAACCTTACATATTTGAGCATGGCATCCCAAGGCCAGGCCTGAGGAGGCCACCAATGGCTGGTGCAGCCCGGACAGTTCAGCCCCTGCTGGCTTCTCTGAACAGACAGGCCCCTTTGGAAAGCAGCTGAAGAATCCTTACTTGTCTATCTGATGTCTGTGATGAGGAATTGGTGGTGGAGGCCGTGTCTGCATTTCTCTTTCAAGCACAACTGTCAGAGTGGTAGGAGGACAAATGGACTTCCCTCTGAGAAAAGTCAAAACACCACAGATTGAAAAATGAGAATTGTTTGTGGAGATAGGCAGACAGCTAGAAACTCAGTTTGTGACACTGCTGAGCACCCTCTGGTAGGACCTGTCTCCTCTCAGGTGCAGTCACCTGCATTTAACCCTCGTCCTTCCACCCACCTCTGCTGGGCCTGTTGCCTGCTTCCTCCCATGTCACACTTGAGTGTTCTTCACTGGGAAGTTATTCCTGTTCCCTCAGGTTCTGGCAGTGATCCTAAGTCCTGTCTGTCCCCTCCTGGCTCCCATTACTGCCTCAGTTTCCTCTGATGGCAAAACACTGTTCATAGGGAATGCCTTGAATCAGAGTCCAGCATTCTTTGTTTCCCTCATGGCAGGAGGATAGAGCCAGGGAGAGGTCAGAGGGAGGATCAGGGGATAAAAGGGGAAGGGACAGATGTGATGGGCAGGCACCCTGCCCAGGCCCCCAGGGTCTGTTCCTTCTGCCTGAAGAAATGCTGCCTCCAGCATCTGCTGTGGATCTGGGCAGATGTGAGGCTTGTGCACTTTGAGTGTGTCTGCCCTATGGACTGAGGCATGGGCTTTGCTCTCTGGCTCAGGCCTTTAGATCATCTTACAAGTCCCAGGGAAGCAGATTTTCCTTCTATTCTTCCAAGAGGGAGACTGGAAGTAAGAAAAACAAATATTGATAGACCCTAATTCTTGGGTCCAGTTTGCCCTGCTGAAGAGTTCCTCCTGTAACAGCAAGATCAACCTACCTGATGGCAGTGACCACGACATTGCGCTTCGGTTCACTGTCATAGCTCACGCTCTCCAGGCCATAAGCTTGGGCCAGGTCATGGATAATCCGGCGGTGGTCTCTGTTCATGGGAGGGAAGCAGTGGCTTTTCTTGCTATTCTTTCCCTGTATTGAGGAAAGATGACTGATTGAGATCATCCTGAAACAGAAAATGCTTACAACTAACCTTTCCACCACAAGAATAGTGTGTGTTAGTAAGAGGGGACTGAATTTTAGAGGCCCATAGCACACAGGATTTCGTTAACTGCCAAGCAAACCCAGAGAAGTTCGGGAAGATGGGAGCTGATGCACTTCTTTCATCTACTCTGTGAGCCACAAGAGCAGCAGCTGGACAGGGTGAAGGACAAAGAAACTCAGATCGACACTGTAATTGTTCCTTCTGACAGGTCCAATAGCTGGGGAGTGAGTGATATTCCCAGGACATGACTAAATAAATTGAAGACTTATGAAATAAGAAAATTTCCTTTCCTATAAAAGTATGTTCTACTCTAAAAATCATGCAGATACAGACACATAAACAGAAATACATTTGCTCAGGTTTCTTAATTAGGAGAGGAACAACGCATTCCATATTTTCCTTCATGTTAGTATTCTGTTGGGAAGTGATAAAAAAAAAAAGGGGAGGAAAGGGAATGGGAAGGGGGGGAGGAAAACCATCATCCTCAGATACGCAGCTCAAGCAGCCATCTCGTCCTCACTCCCAGTCCCCACTGACTGAAGAGGGAGCCGATGCAGCACTGGCAGCTTCTGACTAAATTAAAGACGTTTTCACTTAAAGCTACCTCCCTGACAACCCTGGCCGCCTCCAGGACAGGGGCCTTGCTCTCTTGAAGGAGTCTGCCCCATTCTCTTCGGTTCTGGTCATACTACTTTTATCCTTCCCCCAGGGTTTCTTTCCTGCCTTTGGGATAACAAAGAGCCCGTGTGCTCTCCTATCGTATCACAGCCGTTCAAACATGTGAGGCCGTCGTGTGTCTTCCTAAGTGTCCCATGTAGTCACTCAGCTATCACTCAGCCCCCTTGCCCAGTTTCTCTACCCATTCTTAGGCACTTAGCCAGGATTTTTATTCACATTTGATTGCATATCTTTTCTGCAATAATTGAACTAGGAGAGGCTTCCATAGATGGGCTTTTGGGAAAGAGAAGGATCCTCAAGGAATTAACTTTTTCCTACAACTACTCTAGGCTGACAGTGTTTCTGCAACTTGATTTTATCAGGGTAGCCTTAGAGAAATGTCGAGTGGGATGTTTTGACTTCAACCTTATTCACAGCCTCCACAAGGGTTTCCATTTCCTTCTCGATGTCACTGACAAACTTTAAGTCCTTCCTGAAATGAAAAATCACCACAGTTAATTTCATCTGTTCCTGCCCTTCTAGGAACCTCTTCCATCCACCCTCTGCCTGTAGAGTACAAACAATGGACAATGTTGGCAGAAAAACTGCAGAGGTCATGAATTGTCCGATAATAGAAGGTCAACTGTGATGAAACAAAGGAAGAACAAAAGAGAAAACAGTTATGAGAAAAGAGAAGACAAAAGGAGAAATAGCCATCAGAGGGCCAGGAAACAGGAGAAAAATAAGAGCTGTTACTGCTCCAAGTGAGAACCCATGGGAATGTGAGACCTGGGTAGACAGAGGTGGAATGAAGCCCAGAGATACTTCAATTCAGTCTAGTTCAGCCTGAAGACTTATAAAATAAGGCTCAAATTCTAAGAATACCCCCATCCCCACCTCAACTTTAGTTCTTTAAGGGTATAGTTTCGAGAAACCAGGAGAAGGCTTACAAACAGATTAACAAACTTGAACTGGCTTATTCACAGAAGGAATACATATTAGTTACTACATCTTAAAAGACCAAATACTCTTATAAGCTTCAAGTAAGAAAGTAGGTAACAAGTTACATACCTGGCATCTTCTTTCAAACTATCACTGAATTTTGACCCTGAAGAACGTATATTGAAAGGATCAGAATCATCACTGATATGAAATGCCTCTGCTAACCTCCTGCAAGTGAGAGAGAAGTATGCAAATAAAAGGAAAGGAGGGGGAGGGAAACTATCTTATAGTTACATAGAATTATTACCACATCTTAAATTCTTTATATTTTATTTATCTCATTTCAGTAAAACAGACTAAGGAAAGAATAACAATTTGGGTCAAGATGTGGTATTGTCTTCATTGAAGAAAATAAACAAAATAGATATGTGGGTCTGAGCAAGCCATAGGCTAAACACTGTGGACTCAGATGATTTGGGAAGAGAAGGTTGGGGGTGTGAGATCACTGGGAATGGTTGGTGAATGGGGAATGACTTTCTCTGAGGCTTAATGTAAACATAAGGTATACATAAAATAGACATATAAATATTAAAATTAATATCACATTATAGAAAATACGCCATTAACAACATAAGCACTGTATTTTAAACATATTTCTTTATTTTATTTTTTATGTTTTTATGGCACAATGTAATTGTAAATGTTTATAAGGTACAATTTGATGTTTCGATGTTTCACTACATATATATGTTGTATAATGACCAAATCAGTGTATTAGGTATATCCATTACCTCATACATTTATCATTTCTTTGCAGTGAGAACATTCAAAATCCTCTCTCCTAGCAATTTTGTAATATACTATACCATACACTTTACCGTTAACCATCATCACCCTACTG
>CAUYPO010122778.1:0-19873 GCA_963574435.1 Cheirogaleus major
CTTTATAATTGTGAACTAAAATAAAATCTTAAGGCTCTCCTATCATACCTGACTAAATAGACCCCCCTCTGGCCAAGAGGATACTCTAAAACTGAGTTGCTAGCCAACAGAGGTAGGTCAGACATGCCTCATCACGCCCCCACCCTTCTTGTTCATATCCTTTGTAACTCATTAACAGGCCTAAGGCTATGCAAGACAAACCTGCGGGTCCTCAATTTACACAACAAATTTATGTCTGGTAGCTTGTCCCAGATTAACAGACTTAAGACATTCCAAGCCATTAGACAAAAACTTCTTTTTTAACCAATTACAAGTCAAAGAATCTTTAAACCTACCTATAACCTGTAAACCCCCTGCGCTTCAAGATGGCCCATGTTTTCAGACCAAACCAATGTGTGCCTTCCACATATTGATTTATGACTTTACCTGTAACCCCTGTCTCCGTGAAATGTATAAAACCAAACTGTAACCCAGCCACAGCCAGTCTACCTGCCCTAGGCTTCTTGGGCATGGTTCTAGGTCAGGGTCCTCAAATTTGGCTCAGAATAAACCTCTTTAAATTATTTTACAGAGTTTGGCTTCTTTGCCATTGACACAATGCATACAATACATTCTAGTTCATTATATGGATGTCTTCCCTGACCTCTTAGAATATAAACTCGTCAAAGGCAGGTACTTCCTTTGCACCTCCTACAGGGATTTGCACTCAGCAGTGATTTAAAAAATGTAAACTGAACGAAAAAGCAACTAAGATGAACAAGGCCAGCCATTACCATGCAGATGTAGCACACAGGCATGTATGTTTGCCTGTGTGTGTGTGTGTGTGTGTGTGTGTGTGTGTGTGTAGGAGCTGAACTGAGTGCAAGAGGAGACTAATTTATGTTTAATGAACTAAGAATGAGAAAAACAGCATTATCAAAATCACACACAAAATTAATTCTTGGATACCTTACTTTCTAGACCTTAGTTTTTTGGTTTTGCCTTTGTTTTTCCCATAAAATAAAGAAAACCATATGTGAAGACACATAACTTTTCAAGTCCCTTCTAGATCTCTGGTCATTCCTGCCTAACTCTGAACACCTGCAATCCTCTTCCTTGCCCCTCCCCCATCCGTGTGCTACACACATGGTCTCAGTTCAACCATCTTCTCAGAGATCCTTCCATGCCCTTTTCCCCTTACATTAGTTGTCCTGGTACTCTCTCACACAGTACTCTACTCTCTACAGCACTTACCACCATTCCCAATGATATATTTGGTTTGGTGATGTGGCCGCTGTTTGCTCAGGAAGACTGCAGGCTGTAGAGATCAGCAGCACACGTGTTTGTCCACCATCCCATAATCCTACTCTATGCAGGTCCGCCGAGCACTCTTTTTAGACATGTTAGCCACGGAATCAGCCTTCCTTAGCACTTCTTTAAATAAGAGGAAGCAAACTGGAAATGTGGAGGCTAATATGGCCTAGAGAGGTATTTAATTTGGTCAACACAGTTTTTTTTTAATGGAAAAATTCACATAAATATCTGTATTTCTAACTGCTCTTGAAAAATCAAAACAGCCGGCCATTTGGACTCATATGGTAACACCACATGTCTGGAGACCAGAGAAAGACAAGGAGAAAAAGGCAGGCCAGGAGTGTGTGAGCCTGGACGTTCTTCTAAGGAGAGCATTCAGAGCTATTACTGGATTTGCAAAAGGTTTATGACTCAAAAAGAGGTTGGGAGCCTTTCAACAGTCCCTCTTCCTCCCCTAACATTTTATCATCCTCAGAGTGTTCTGCCCTCTGCTCCTCCCACCCCTGTAGTTGCGCAAAGATCTGAATTTCACTCCTTTAATCCCCTTTCAGTGGCTTCTTCCAGCCCTTAATCACTTTTTTATGACTCTTTTCTAAATGCCCCTGATTTGTCTGCATCCAGCGGGGAAGTCCTACATTTCTTTGCCCCAAGAAGATGTAACACACCTTAGAATTACTAAGCAAGGGTTCCCCTAAAAGCTTTTAGAAGAAATATCCAAGATTTGACATGTTAAATCAATTTTCACACGCAGCTGCTCCCCTTAGAAAGGAAGACGCAGAGCACTCCAGAGAACGGAGGCACCGGACTCTTGCATGTAGATATTCTCCTATTGTTTCTTGTGTATTGGATTGACACCAGCCAGCGGGTCCAGAGACATCTGCTCCTGCGGCCATCTTGAAATATCCTGACAGCAAGAAGAATTGGAACCACTCATAGCACAGAACGTGCGACCACAACCATCTCTGACTACACACACACACACACACACACACACACACACACGCTAGCTCATGTGCATAAATTTGTAATCAGCCAAGCCTGCCCTACTCAATCCCGAAGCTTCCTGCAGTCACACGAAAGCATCACACAATTTTCTCTGACTAGAGGTAATCATAATACATAAATAAATTCCTGTCAAATGAGAATTAATTTAAATTCCTTTCCAAGCTTTTCAAGAGGCAGAAATGCCTTCTCCTGGGTTAATGACTTGGATTATTCTGTTTGTCACAAGCCAAAGGTGATTTGGTAGTTGGATTGATAATAGCTCTTTCTCAAATTGCTTCCCCATGGGGTTTCTGCCTTGTTTTTTTTTTTTTTATTTTTTGGATGTGTAGAGTTTTTGGCCACATAACTGTCCCCACACCTGGACACAGAGTAGACACTGGGGTCTTGGGCACAGAAAGGCTCAAAGAGAACTTGAGCCAATGCTCTGGTGGAAACACTGAGAACCTGGAATCATACACCTCCCACCTGGGTCTCACAACAGGACTGTGTGGGAGGAGCCCTTCCCCTGACTGGCACCAGCAAACCCACTGCAGGGAGGAGGCCTCAGGAGGGGCCTGTATTCTGGGTTCAATTCTAGAACTTTCCACGTGTGCACCTTGAGCTTCTTGTCCTACCTGCCAGTGTTGCTAGGGGGAAAAAAGAGTATTATTCTAGAAAAACCTCTACAATGTTTGAAAAATATTCCAGCATATAAGGATGTGGGTCTTCTAACCCCACAGCTACCAGCCCCGAAGTCTCTAGTGCCTATTGTTTGTTACTACAGCGATTTTCCTGGAGTTGCCTTTCCTTCACACATCCTTGGGGTTGTTAATATTTGGGGTTTCCCAAGAGTGGCCCCAACACTCATAATTCAGGCAAGACTGTCTAAAGCTGAGAGGTTCTTCAATATCTGGGGGTCCTCTTGCCTGGGCCTTGTCAAGTATCTCTAACAGGATTATAACACTTCTTTATGTAAATGCCCCCCAAAGATTCCCAGTGCTCTTCAGAGAAAGGTGAAATCCTTTCACGCGGCCTCGTGGCCCAGCCCTCTGCCCACCTCCTGCCATTCTCCCACGTGTTCTATCAGCTCCAGCCACACTGGCCTTCTTTCTGGGGTTCACACTGGCCAAGCTCCACCCTAGCACAGAGCCTTTGGACACGGTGTCTGCAACCCAGAGGCCCCTTCCTCTCTTTCTCTTGCTCCTCCCTTACACAGCCACCCTGGCTCAGCTCCCGAGCCACGCTGCCTGGAAAGCCTCCCCTGACCTCTCTCCCCATGTTTAACTCCATCTAATAAAGGCTCTCCTACCTAGTCTGCTCTTCATTCTCCTGCGAGCACTTCACACAGCTGCAATTTTATACTTGCCTGTGTGCTTATGGGATTAGCATCTGTCTCTCACCTTGGATTTTAAGCTCTGCGAGGGAAGGGATCGTGACTGTTTTTGGTCACTAACTGTATCACCACTGGCACAGAAGAGAGGCTTAATAAATATCAGATGGATGCATGGAGGGAAGGATGAATACACTATCCCAGCAGGACTGTCTTCTTCCCCTCCTGAGTCTGCACACCCTACCCTCTCACATTTTCTCCTTTGGTCACGAGTTTCCTCGGCCCAGAAATTCCTACCCCAACATCATCACCAGTTTCTTCAGAGGTCTGCTTCCCCTACTACTAGAAACAGAGTTAGTACACTGTCTCCGATTTCTTAAGGCAGTGCCTTTATTTCTCTTTCTTTTGATCGGCACCCCCACGTTCACTGGGTCACCCCTCTACTTTTGGATTGACCAGAATAGCACACCATGGAGCTTCCTGGGCAGTCCCTAAGGGGCAGAGGATGCCAACTCAAAGTGAAGTAGCATTAGCTGCTCATGGGACAAAGCTTTTCCAGTGTGGAAAGGGAGATGGGAGGGAGGCTGGCAGATAAGTCTACCCTCCTTTCTCGCTCCTATGTATTGTTTCAAGTCGTGGCCCCTCCTTGGGACCCTTCTGCAGAAGAGACAGATGTGGTTCTTTCTTCAGGCTTCCCAGGAGGTGTCAGTTAGCACGGTAAAACATCCCAACGCGTTGCACGGCATCTTCCCTTGTCCCGCTTCTCTTTTCCCTCATCCTCAGCACCCTGGGCTTGTATCTTCCAAATAAATTGCTAGCACCTTAATCTTTCCCTCAGATCCTGCTCTCTTGAGCATCCAGGCAGGTATCATCTGACATTGGGTGCACCCCCTAAAGAGAGCCACTGCACCCATACCTCAAGCACACAGTACAGTACTTTGAGAGAGTCTGCTCACTAAATGGCCAATGAATGAACAAAGCTACTGAAAATACAGCCTGCACTATCAGAAGGGAATCCATAATCCCACTGCTTAATCCTGTATTAGTCACAACCTGCCATCACTGGTACTGATTTTAATTTTTGAGAAACCCACTTAAAACTGTGTCTCTCAAATTTTTCAAATGATGGACGTCTTAAAGAATCTGATTAAAGCCATGAATCCCCCTTCCAGAAAAATGCACATATGCATCTGTTCGCTTTCAGTTTAGGGAGTTCTCAGAATCCTTAAGACTCATCCACAAATTTCATGTCAAGAAACCCTGCTTTAGAAAAACAAAGACCACCACAATCAATGGACAACAACAAGTAGAGCAGCTGACAACACATTTTACAAGGAACAGTTGAAAGAACAACTAAATCCGAAATAAAAAGGAAAATAAAAATCAGGGATGCACAACATGAAAGTCGATGTACTTAAAGGCATATCAGGCGGAAGAGGATTAGATGTTTGTTCCTATAGTATCTCCTCTTCTGGGAGTGACTCTCTGATTCCCCCATTTGCTGATAGAGCCCCAGGAGTACGCTGCAGTTCTAACCCTTAAAATATTAGTCCTTTATCTAAAGGGCCAGATAGGAATAAAGGCTTCATTTTGGCCACAAATGCCAAAAAAAAGCAGTGCCAGTGGACCAACTCCCATCCCTGTTTCTTCTCTGCTTCGTAAAATCAGCCTTAGCTCAGGGGCCCTACAGAAACAGGTGGCAGGCTGGCTTTGGTCCACAGGCCACAGTCTTCCATCCCCTGCATTACAGACTGTGGCCACTGATGAATCAGTCCATCTTCCCCGCCACACTATGAGTTCTCCGAGGCAGAAGTCATAACTTACTGCACCCTGGGGTGCCCGTTCTAACACAGTGACGGGTACACAGTCAAAGCTTAGTCTATGTGTGCTGAATGGAAGGATCCCCCACCAAGACTCCCTCATCACCTGGCTTGAACTGACCTCACCCCATCTTTCAGGGCCCGCTGATCACTCTTAGGCACCTAGCTATGCTATGTGGCGCGGCTGTCCGCAGGCTGCAGTGACCTCAAATGAATGGCTTGGAAAAACCAGAGAATTCTTTCTTTGCCAATTTTCAGGTTGGTTTTTCAGCTTCTGATGCGAAAACATAAAATAACCACTCACTATGTATTTCCATAAGCTAGCCTTTTAAAAGTATTATCAAAAGTGGGGATGACGCCAAGAAATCTGTTAAATATTCTTGTGCAGCTGTTCACATCTTAGCATTTAATTAGTTATAATTGCAATTTAAAAAACAATTAAACTCTGTGGGGGTTATTTACTGCATCTCCTGATGATTCTGTCTTTATGCGCCTCAAAAGAGACAACTGGAAAGCGAGATCTGGGTCTAGAACTGCTGAGATTGAAGAGACAAGTTATTGTCACTGATAGTTAATTTCCTTTGCCATTCTTTTGGGGTAAGGGTGGTGTGATTCTTTTTATGCATCGTTTTGCAATTTTAGAACACAAATTTCTAACTTTTGAAATAACACAGCCGAAACCTGGTGGTATAGACATGTAGTTTTCTTTTCACTCATATCCTCAGCACAGGAAGAACAAGAACTGCCATTTCTGAAGATCCTTGCCCACATCATAAACTCGTTTAAGCATTTATAGCCCTAAAAACAGGTTGGAATCAAAATTTACATGCTGCCAGCCATGAAGTTGGGATGGAAAAACAAAGGGGAATTAAAGTGTGTTAATATTCTTGTCTTATACAATAGAAAGCTAACAATTAAGTTAAACTTTGCTGGGAAATAAATGGATTTATGAATATAAGAAAAAAATTGGAGTCCATAAATGTAATGTTGTGTCCTAGATGGGTCCCTGGGACAGATAAAGGACAGTAAGGAAAAACTAAGGAAATCTGAATAAACATGGATGTTAGCTAATAATAATGTATCGTTATTGGCTCATTAATTGTGACCAATGTACCATACTAATGTAAGATGTTAATAATAGCAGAAACTAGATGCAAGGTATGTAGGAGCTCTCTGTACTATCTTTTCAACTTTTCCACACATCTATAACTATTCTAAAGTAAAAGGTTTATTATTTTTTAAAAACAGGGATAGTCTCTAAAGAATGTAATTAAGATATGTAGCTTATAAAAGAGGTGGGGAAGAAAAAAGTAGATTAAAAAATATTTAATTAGTCCACAAGAAGGCAGGAAGCCAGGCACAGTGGTGCGTACCTGTAATCCCAGCTACTTGAGAGGCGGAGGTGGGAGGATCGCTTGAGCCCAGGAGGCCAGCCTGGGCAACATAGCAAGACCCTGTCTCTAAAAGAAAAGAGAGAGAAAGAGAAAGCAGAAAACAAGAAAAGGGTGCCTGTGTGGGAAAGGGTTAATAAGCACTGTACACAGCAAATACAAAAGAAAGCAGCAAAAATAAGGGTTGAGTTTTAAGCATGCAGTATCTCTTGTTCCCAGTGGAATATTTGGCTGCCACTCTCCAACTCCCTTCTCACTCCTAACTTCCCCCACTCATATCCCAGGCAGCTTATGAGTGATCTACGATTCAGTCAACCAATTAACAAATATGCGCTGAGCCCCTGGTGTAAGACCCTCAGTAAATGCCATGGAACCAGACCACATTCTCGGAAAAAGCCAGGTGGCTGCCCCCCAGGGCCTCCTTCACATGTGCCTCCTGGACCCAGCACAGGACTGGCTGCAGACAGCAATGCTCAATAGACGTTGTCCAGCTTGTCTTCTGCAGAGGGTCGAGACCCTGACTGCACAATGAAATCACCTGGGGAGCTCTCCGTAAATACCAATGCCTAGAGCCACACCAACAGACATTCTAATTCAACGGGTCTTGGGTGACCTTGGCCAGAATACCATTATTTTTTTAAAAGCTGACCAGAAGTTTCTAACATACAGCAGGGTTGCACATACAGCAGCCTATAAGGTGAGCTATAGCAGACCGAGTCTGGATGTTAAGATATCAGTTAATTGTCACAGCAGTACATATGTGAGAATTCCAGATCAGTACCAATTTCTCTCCCTCCAGCAGCAACTAACTCACTGTGCAGACAAGAATGGAGTTATGCGGCTGCAGATCAAGGAATGCCAAAGATTGCCAGCAAACCACCAGATGCTAGAAAGAGGCAAAGAAAGATTTCTCGACATGTTTTAGAGGAAGCATGGCCCTGCCAAAACCTTGATTTCAGACTTTTAGCCTTCAGAAGAACCAGGAGAGGATAAACTTCTGTTATTCTGAGCCACCCAGCTTGTATTACTTTGTTACAGCTGCCCTAGGAAATCCATGCAGCTTCCAATTAGATATGGGATGGGGGAGGACAAATGAAAACTTGATCATCTAACAGAAGGCAGGAAATTTTTGTCATTGCAAAAAAAAAAAAGAAAACGAAAATAAGAAAGATTTTATTAATATATAACAAATACAAAATAACATGGCAGAAATAAATTCAAATATATCAGTAATTCAGAACCTACGGACATAGTAAATTAGCTTAGCAGACAAAATGCTGAACGGGTTTACAAATAGGATTCATTGATACATGATTTTCAAATGACACTTCTAGAACAACAGAATAAAATGATATAAGATACATAAAGAATAAAGTAAATGAAAAAGATACACCAAACAGTAACTTAAAAAAAAAAAAAAAAGCTAGTGCAGCAATACTGATAACAGAGACAAAAAGTAACAATTCATGCTCACAATACAGCAAGAAGAAATAACTTCAATGTCCCCTAAACAACATAGCCCACAAAAACATAAAGGGAAAACTGACAACTATAAGGACAAATAGAAAAATGCACAGTCCGAATGGGAGATGGTCTCTTCTGAGAGAAGTGGTCTGAGAAAAGACGTAGGTAAGAATGAGTAGGACAACATATGATGTGAATAACTTGACCAGCAAGACTAATCTAAAAATATGTATAAAACCCTACTCCCTATGAACAGAATTCATATTCTTTTTTTAAAGCACACAGGAGTATTTATAAAATTGACCATGTACTAGGTTTCCAAGGATTTCAAAGAATGAGAGTCACATAGGCAACATTCCTTGATCAAAATACAGTATCGTTTATCCCTTAATTCAAGTTCACTCAGAGAGAAATGCAAATTAAACTACAACGAAATAGCATTTTTCAATTACATTGCAAATACAAAATAATAGTAACATACTGTGTTGGTGAGGATGTAAGAAAATGGGACTCTTGGCTATCAGGGTGAGGGTAAATTGATAGAATATCAAAATTTAAAATTCCCCTTTGCTTCCAGTCCATTTTTAGGAATTTTTTCCTATGGATATACTTAACCAATGTACAAAAATAAGAATGCACAATGAAATTCATCACAGTGTTGATTGTTATAGCAAAAGATAGAAAAACCTTAATGTCCATCAATGTGAGAATGATTAAATTATGGTCTTCTCATATAGCTTAATATTAACAGCAATGATGCAACTCCATGTTTACAGATATGGAAGAGCTCCAAGATCTGCGAGGTGCGGGACAATGTGTATAGTCATAATCCTAATTTTTATAAGGAGAAAGGTATCTACATTCTAGAAACACACCCACGAATCTGCTAACAGTAGTTGCTTCTGGAAAAAAGTATTGGGAGACAGGAGAGACCTACTTTCACAAAATACCTTTTTGTAATATTTGTATTTTTACCATGTTCGTGTATTACTATTCAAATAATAAATAGGCAAAAGCTCTTACTCATCTTATTTGTTCCTTGAAAATACACTATCTAAAGAAAATGAAGTCTGTAGGGATAAGCCTAATAAACTTATTGCAGAAATTCCAAATTCCTTCCCACATTCCCATTAAATTCCTTTATTTATGAACTTTCAGGGCTAACATGTCTGTACACTTAAACCAGCAAACATGTTCAACAAGGTTTGCAAAGGGCTCATTATCGAACTGGTATATGCAAAGGTGCTCACTCAAAACAGCAGGGTGAGAACAGTACGAACAAATGAAAGACTGCTTCCTTTTGTGGCAGATCAACTTGACAAATCATGGTTACCTTTCTGCTCTCTCTCCCTCCCTTACCTGATGTGGACACATCAAGCATGTTCTGGCCCTGCCTCGGGACCTTTGCATGCACTATTCCTATTTCTTGGAATGCTCCCACCCAGACAGTCACATGGCTTATGCCCTGGATTCACTCAGTTCTCTGCCCAAATGTCACTTAGTCAGAAGGGCCGGCCCTGGCCAGCTTATCTAGAACAGCATTACCCTCCCCGTCTATCTCCTTACCCTGTTTTATTTCTTCTTTCATCACTTACCACTATCTGACATGATTGTGCTTATATGTTGGGCTCCCACATTAGAAGATAAGCCCCATAAGAAGAGGGACTTTGTTTACTGCTATCTACTAGTACCTAGTAGCACATCACAAGTACCAAATACTTTCCCCATAAATAAGATAAATTTTGCAGATGGGAACTCTAGAGCACAGTTTTCTTTATGTTTTGGCCAAACCCTTCCTAAAGTGTTTATTTTTGCCAACTGCAGCTTTCTCTTATCTTTCATGCCTAGCTAATGATCAAAGTTAGGATAAATGGAGAAAAGTTCTTTTTGGAAAAAGAGAAACTCAAGGATGGGGAAAGGATTTGTACCATGATGCTGGGTTTTGTTGAAATTCACCAGGCTAACACATTACTGGTTCAGAAATGTCATTTATTTTATTGGTCAACCAATCCTAAAAGTAAGGGAAAACCTTTTTTCAGACAGTTTAGGGAATAAAACACCAATGCTACAGAAGTACAAGAATTCTGAAAGCAAGGATGAGTTTAAAGGAGTTATTTGAATCTAAGAGTATGGGAAGGACGCTGGCCCTCATGGCCCGGCATGTGTGAGCCAGATCTAGCTAATCCCTGGGTCAAGCATTCAGCTGCCCATCCTCTGGCCAGCCCCCCTGATTCCTGTCAAATTCCACTCCCTATTGGTCTTCACCCATGTACCTTCCCTGGGCCTCACTTATCAGAGAAGCAGCACTTACCTATGTCAGAGAATGACAGGGACAGAAAGAAGTCTCATCACCTTGCCACTTCTAAACAGTTCTGCCCTGAAGGCACCCCTCACACTTTGGTTCTTTAAGGGAGCCCACATCCTGTTAAGCACTGAGTCGCAAGCCCACCCATCACCTTGGCCTCGCCAGCTCTGGCTCCAAGAGAAGATGGTGCTAGGTGTGGGCGGCAGCCCGAATGCTCCACTGTCCCCAGCCCTTCCCCACCATGGCCTGTCACCCCGTAAATACAGAACTACCTGTCTAATTCCTGCCCACACCCACATAGTCCTCTGAGAGCAGGTTATATACTTTTGTGAATTTGCACACAGCCTGGTGTCAGCCCAACAAACCACTTCTGGAATCCAATTCCAGTAAAGAAAATAACCGCTTGCTATTTAAAGACAGAAAGGAAGAAAAGAAAGAGAGAGCGTGAGAAAGAGAAAGAAGGGAAGGAAGGAACAGAAGGGGAGAAAGGAAAGGAAAAAAAGGAAAGAAAGAAAGAGGGGAGCCTACTCTGCTTCCCACCCATGGGCTTTTCCAGTTTCTAGGAAGTTATTCTTATAGTCTAACCTAATTCCTCCTTGAATCAATATAAGATTTATATATGTGTCTCCCATTTTCACTGGAAGTGGAGAGGAGTTCATAAATATGGTCCATATGATATATCTTCGGTTACCTAAGGGCCCTTCTCTGCCTTCTCTTCTCTAGAATAAACGAGCTCTCTTCAAGTCCATGGCAATCACCCAATTTATTTCATTGCCACCTTGATCTTAAAAAACTGCAAATTCGAATTTGAGATTTAAAAAATCATTATACTGCTGCGAGTTCTGCTCCTCTTACACTTAAACTTGCCCAATTATTATACCTCTTCGCTTGTTATATTTTGAACAGCACAGGGAATGAGAAAAGAACCGCCTTTTCGAGCATCTGTCACCACTGACCCTGGGTTACCTCTGAAGTGTATGCTTACAGCATTTACCTAAAATTATTAAGTGCTCCAGTGACATTATTACAAGAGGGGGCAGGAAGAGTGTCAACCTAATGAAGCGTCAGATTATATCTGATGATCTCCATCTGAAAATCAGCGCGGGCCAGGCTGTGTGCTAATCAAATCACCAAAGGCCCTTTGCCTATGGACAACAGCAGCCTTTGTCTACACCCGAGAGGAAAATGAGCTGCCTACTTTCCAGTGCTAATCAGTTTAGTGGAGAACGGGTTATGTTCCACGGGAAAAGCTGGGCTCTCCCCTTCCAGGGCAGGCATCCAAAGCCAGGGGCTCCGGGAGGCGATAAACCATCCCTTCCCGAGTTGGAACTCGAACCTTCACTGGAAGGCTGACACTGTGTCCTTGAGTTCAGAATTGCCAGCACTTTTCAGGGTGCTTATGTGTAATAAGGTCTCCATGTATGTTTATCGAACAAATGAATGAGTGAGTTATTAAGATTTACATCTGGTTCTGAATTTCCTCGTAACCAAAGCAAAAAGAGGAACATACTAGTTTACATGGCTTTCATATGTGCATAAGAGAGAACACTGCTTTAGAAAATACAGTGCTGCTAACATTCTTTTGGAGAATGCTGAGCACATGCTTCTGTGAATTCTTAAAATCCTTTGCTGAAACCCATGCAAAAGGCCACGTTCACTGCTTTATTTGCTAGCTGGAAAGATCTGCTGGTCACACATGGGTTTCCCATCCACATATGTTTATGTGGCAAAGATCAAAGTGAGTAGCTTCTTCTCTACATCCTTAACGGCCAACATGAACATACCATGGAGTTGCATTCATTCAAACTGGCTGGCTGGGCCTGGAAGAAGAGATCACATGATCCTAATGGCAGGTAACTCCCACAGAGGGTAAATTTGGTTTAGCAACGCATCCATGGTTTCTCAGCAAGTGGTCAAATTCCACTTGCTAATTATGTACAACTAATTCTAGACTTATTTTTCCTCCCTAGGCATATATTTACCAATGACAAGAGACTGAATCCATGTATTCAAACTGGGGTGCAGAGAGTGGAAGAGAGAACATAATTTGAGTTTAAAAATACTAATTTCATTGAATAATATCACACATATTCCCTCAACTCAGAAGGAGAGAAGCCACAATATATTGTCCTACCTTCTAAGCAAGATAAATAGAAACTTAGAGGAAACAATAAGCCTTCCGAATTTTGGAATTTAATGACACTTTTATAAAGTGTGAGAAGATTAACTCCTAGTCTCAGCCAGGTTGAGGTGAAACAGATAATTTTACATGGTATGAGAGGCAGTGTCATTGACACATTGTGCCAAACTGTCCCAGAAAGATTTTATTAAAATTTTAAATATGTATTCCTTTGATCCAGCAAGTTCACATCCAGTTATCTATTATAAGGAAATAAAGAATAAAGACGTATGTATGGGGATTTATTTGCAGTATATACGTGTTTATGGAAAAAAAAATGAAAGAAATCTAAATGTCTATTAATAAAAACTTGATTAAACTAACCATGGCATATTTAAGAACTACAACGAATATTTCATTCTTGTATGCAAAAATATTTATCAAGCATCTGTTATGCTGAGCTTGGTTCTAAGCACAAGAGTTACATCACACAAAAAATACAAAAATCTCTGCTCTTGTTGAGTTTATATTTTAGATGAAATGTTTTTAAATAAATTCTTAATTGGTAAATCCCAAAATGGCTACTTATTTTTGAAATAGAGACATACATATATTTGGGACATATATATTTTCCCATTTATAAAATGCCAGATGTGCCCTTAGATGAACCTCTTGCAAAAGCTCTGAAGCTCCTGTGGGTCCCATGCAAACAGGAAGCCAGTGGAGTATCTTAAAAATAAAATAATAGCACACTGAGCATTAGAACACACTAACATGGTTTCAACCCTGGCTTTGATATACACACTAACTACATGATCTTTACAATGTGCTTAAGCTCACCAATCCAGTTTCCTTCTCTTTGACTCACTGGATTACCATAAGAATTCAGGAAAAAAGAAAATTATCTAACACTCTTTACAAGATGCCTAGAAAATAGTAGATGCTCAATAAACATCTGTTTCCTTCACTCTCTCCTTAGCTTGCCTTGGGATTCAGAACACAACTATAATACTTAGCGCCTTTCTCTACTAATTTATTATGCAATGCAAAAGAAAATATATCCATCAAAAACATTTCAGTGAAGAATTATTTTTGCTGGATCAAAGGATTTTTAATTCTCCTCTCTGTCCTCTTTCCTTATCTCAGCCCGCACATGCGCAGCACAAATCAATCCATCTTCTTTCCCTCGGCAACTGCATCTTTGTGCTTCTTAGCACTGTTCCTCCCTTCATAGAAGAAGCTGGTTTAAAAATATTTTTTAATTAAGCAGATATTCATTAGCTTATTTTCACCTGTATTCACATTTGTCTTCGCAAAATGATTATTTTCCCATAAAGCCTCTCAGTCAGCAAGGGCGGTTGTTTCTGCGGGATTCGGAGGAGCCATACCCTGCTGAGGCACGCTGCAAGTCCTGGCTGACCGCCGCAGCCTCACAAGTTGTTTTCTACGGGATGTTTCTTCTTAATTCACGCACTTCACTTAGTGCCTCAGTCTGTGAGCACAATGAAATCTTTCGGTAGAAGATCTATTAGACAGTTGCAATCCGGAATATAAAATCCGGTGGCATAAAATAAGGCATCTCGTGGACCCACTGCCACCTGGGGAAGATGTTCTTTCTTATAGTGAAATGGCGAAGAAGCTCACGAAGACCCAGAATCGCCCGGTGCCGTAGTTGTCTCCAGCTGTAAGTTTCTACCAAAAGCCATTTAGTCCAGGGCAAGGGTAGCTTATGGAGTGCTGAAAATTACATTTCCCATGAAACTCACTGCCTTTATACCACGTTTCATTGGATAAATAACTTTCAGGAACTTAGCGCCAAGGGGAGGAAAAATGTATCTTCTGAAGTTAACAGTCTGTTTAGACTTATACGCATATGAAAACTGTGAAACCAATACACTTTTTTTTTTTTTGCTTTGGTAACCAGGAAGTTCTGAATCAGACATAAATGTGAACAACTCATTCATTCGTCTATAGAGCCAATGAACATAAAGGGAACCTCTGTGGCACGTCAGGCACCATGCAAACTGCTGGCGATTTTAAGCCCAAGTACAAATTTCGGCCTTCCAGAAAGCCATGGAAAAATACTGAATTAGCAGGTAGCTACTGCTATGATTGAGGTATACATAGGATACCCTGGGAGCTCAGAGGAAGGGCACCTCCCTCAGCCTGGGGTGGGGAGGGGTGGGAGGGAGAACCAAGGGGGGTGTCCCCTTAAAGTGACATGAGATATCAACTCTGGTTTTTAGTAAATTATCTCTCATTTGATTTCTGATGTTTCTTAATTCTTGCCTTAAAAACGTTTTAGGCCTCCATAGAATGAGTTTGGGAAAAAATACATACTTATTTATTCACACATACATATATCTAAATATACACAGAAAACTCATAAAACAATATCCTTAAACCAAAAGAAACTCTCAGAATTTACAAAAAATAGCTTACAAAGGCACCCTGGGAAAATCAGACACAACCGGGAGTAATCTTTGAAGAGCTGATGGTCGCTGTGAATATTTTCCATGATTCCAAAATAACTTTGGTTTAGAAACATTAAAATATTTTATTGATTTAGCATATTCTTAACCTTGTCTGCTTCACTACAGTTTATTCCAGCACACCAACCCCAAAGATCTTGATCAAGCGGCTCTGAGCTGGCAGACAGTGATTGACAGCCCAGACTGACTATATGGTTTCAAGATGGGTCCTGGCTCGCTTCCAGATTTGGCTAGCGCGAAGCCAGTGCATTCCTTTGCCTCCTCCTATACCAACTTTTCCCTCCAGCACATCATATACTGTGAGAGAATGGGGCTGCTGGCATAACTTCAAGTGATATCACTGATTCAAATCTATTCCCAAGCAAACCTGCTTTTATTTCAGACGAATACTCTCTAGTGATCTGAATTGCAGGGGCAGTAAAACAACTCCACCTTTATGTAAGCATTCTCAGCCCCCAAGGAATAGCTTTCTGTGCCTACAAATACCTTAGAAGCGATAAAGGGTTTGGTAGGTTGGAGTCTTTTTTGTGGCTTTTGAAAAAAGCAGACTTCCACGTAATAGAAATATGATGAATTTGGTGCTTACCAACAATAACAACAACTGCTTTCATAAATGTATATTCTGTGCATAGTTCTCATTTAATAGTAGCTACTTCTTAAAACTATGGTAAAAATGATAATATCCAACTGATAAATCAGAATCAGTCAGGGTAGCAAGATGTGCCTTCAGGGAAGGGCTGCAGGGAGAAGCCAACTCCATCCTCATGGTGCCCCGGTCCTTCTCTGGCTGAGAACTACAGGACCCTCCCCTCCTTCCTTCAGATCTGCTCAAATGCCCCCTTACCAGGAAGGCCTTTCCTGACCATACCTCACAGAATAGCACCCCCAGCGTTCCCTAGCCCCCTTCTCTGCTTGCTTGCTTTGCTAACTCTTCTTCCCTTCCTTCGTTCCTCCCTCCCTCCCTTCTTTCTCTCCCTCCTTCCTTCCTCTTTGTCTTTCTTACCTTCCTTACTCCATTTATTTATTTTGCACAGCACTTGTCACCACCAGAAACATATTTGCATGTTTTTGTCCCTCTTCCCTTAAGAGAACATATGCCCCAGAGAGCAGGGACTGTGTTTTATTCACTATAGTATCTCCAACATCTGGCCCCAAGGAGGCATTCAATAAGTATTTGCTGAATGAATGTGGTGTTCTAAAAATTGTTTCCTCTTTTAGCTCACCCACATTCCATCCATGCCTCTCCATACTGAAACCAAAGCACACTGAAGGTAGAAAGGACATTTTCCCAATCTCTTCTTCTCCCTGATTTTAGTAAAGAGCAGCATCCTACAAAAAGTCAAAGCCAATTGAAGCAAATGCCCCAAGAACTTCTGTTAATCCTGCAGCAATATGTCTGGAATTATACCTTACGGAACAACATTTGAACATATTTTGACTCAATTGTTCTGACACTTTGAAAGATGCCCACTCTAATTGGTTACCAAAAATGTTCCCTACAAGTTTCTTAAAAAGAGGAGAAATCAAGTGAAGCATCACAAGAAAGGAAAAACACCATATGTACTGACCATTAAATTGGTACTAACCAATCAACACTTATGTGCACATACGGAAGTAACATTCAGTGGGGATGGGGCAGGTGGGAGGGGGAATGAGGGGATGGGCAAATTCACACCTAACAGTGTGGTGCACACTGTCTAGGGGATGGGCACACTTGTAGCTTTGACTCGGGCGGTGCAACCGCCTTTATGTGACCAAAGAGTTTGTACCCCCATAATATTCTGAAATAAAAAAAAAAAGAGGAGAAATCAGCAGCAATGTCTAGTTATGATCTTGCAATGAAACAGATTTATATTGCCTCTCTTTCCAGCATATAAGTCAAGGGAGGGCAGGGGACATACTAAGACCCAGGGACTATCTATGACATGGGCATTCATGAACCTCATCAAAATGACCTCACAGCCCCAGGTCACCAAGGCCACTTTGCATTCAGAATCTCTCTAGCCAAAAACAGTAATCTTCCTGAAAATGAGTCTGTGGGACCCTTTCAATCTTGTTAAGTCTGGCTAAAGAAGAAGGAACCCAGATGTGCACAGAAATGAGAAGCTGTGAGCTACTGAAGTCACTGGGGATGTAGAACCAAGTAAAAAGAGAACTGTGAGATATAACCAAATAAGCAGTACTGTTCCTCATCCATAATTGCTCTGGATCTGTCACCACAATGGAACGTACTATAGAAAAAAAATTTTTAAATAAGTAGATAAATAAAAGCATCAGTCCACAGGAGCCGAGCAGCTCTGAGCAGAGTTAATTCTAAGTCTCAGTATTCTGTCTTGGCACTTGCTAGCAGAATCTTCTGCTAAACTGCCTGCCAAGGAGCAGCGAAGCAGAGCACTAGAAATGCTTCCAAAAAGCTACCAAGAGTGGAAGGCTAATTTAACAGGGCAGGGCCAAGTGCAGTTAACAAACTGCACATTTGTAAGACGGAAATAAGTTGTCCTCAGTCTTTAGCAGTAACTCTCCTTGCTAAGTAGCTCTAAAAGAGTTCCGAAGCCTTTCTCCCTCTCGGTGTAGAGCTGCCAATGAGTTCACTTCCATCTGCAGAAAAGGAGAGGCAGCCAAAGCGTGGGGTTTCCCCCGGCACCCATCAGAACTGCCAGGAATTGAGCAATTCAAGCTGCACCTAACCCCTTCCCTGGAGAAAAAAACATGTGGAATCATGTTCTACTTGTTATTAACCTACGCAGCTTTTCTAAGTCCCTTTCTTTTTGCCCAAACAGAAATCAAATCATCATACATGGAAGGTGAGTCCATTTCCACATGAACCCTTTGAGTGCTAGCCTGTACCAGGCTTCCTGGGTTCCATCTAGAACATTGCTTCTATTTGCTGCACACAGGGAGTCTGGCATGGCCAGAAAAAATAAACTTTATTCTGGGCACGGCTCTTCTTTGGGCATTCAACGAAATAAACTCTTATCTGCCCTATTTCATTTGAGTCTATGCAACACAGCCCTGATTTGCCTAAGATTGTTTCTTTAAAAGGCAGCATAACCGTAGGGAAAGGACCCATGATGCGTGGCTTCACTCAGCCCCTCACTGTGTAGCTTTGGGCGTGTCACTTCCCCTGTCTTGGTCTCAGTTTCCCCATCTCTAAAGCAGAAAGACTAAACTATCTGAGCATGCTGTCTACTCTAAGATTCTGTTTTTCTGTGGACTTTTCTGAGATGTTTCTCTCTTTGAAAGAAGCACTTTCATCATCAATTCTTTCTGGCCTCTCATTCCGTTTTTAGCCCTTCTCTCCCAGAGACTTTGCTGGTCAGATGTCCTTTGGCCTATGCTGGGAAATGTTCTGTGTGACTCATCATGACTTCAGACTCAGGGATTTCCAGCTCTCTGGTCACCCTGGGCCCTTTCCCATCCTTTGATCATCAAACTTAGGTAGGAGAGAAGTGGTCCCGACTGTCACACTGTATAATTTCTTTAGGGGGCCTGAGGATGGGCCCTTCCTAACTCTGGGCACATAAATCATCATGCAGGAAATTTGCAGCCCTGAAGTAGTAAGTGGCCTAGATCACCAAGAGGCTTTTCTTCCTTCTCTTTATCTTTCTCAAACTTGCTCATTCTTTCTTACTATCCTTCTTTCTGTTTCCTCCTTCTTTCTCATCTTTTCTCTCTTCGCTTGGTCCTGGCCAGTACAACTAAAGAGGTTATTTAGACCCATTAGTGACCCGCAGGAAAATAAAATAAAATAAAACAAGAAATTGCTGCTTATCTTCAGTGAACAGAACCACAAGATTAGGACTCAAAGCTGTCTGAAGCACTTTCATGTTGACGACGTTAAGGAAGCTATAACATAAAAGCATAGGAGATGAAATGAATTCACGGTTGCAAATTAAGATCAACAACTACCTTTAAGTCCAAAAATTCATAGCTTTGCATCCAAAGCTTTCATAAAAAGCTGATACGAGTAGGGGAAGATACTGAAATCATGGTGTTTAACCGAGGAACAAGCCTGCGTAATCCCTGAGATTAATGAAACTCCAGATCACAACTGTTTAGTATATTTTTGCTAAGCACGAGTAGCTCATGTGGTAAGGATTTAGAGTTCAATCAAAATACCTTCTCTACATCCACTTGCGAACATAATACTCACAACATCCATGTGATTAACAAGCGCGGCCTACTCCAGGAGGGTTGCCAACGGCAGGCAGAAGTGTGGCATATCTAAACAAATGAACATGAAAAGGTATCATTAGGACTGATATTGTAGACATTTGGGATAAAAGGCTTTTAAGTAAGTAGGAGGTTTTAGGCTGGGGACAAGTCATAAAGAGGTCCTTAGGCTCAATAATCTTTCCCAGCCATGAACCAAGTATAAGAAAAACCCGTATTCTGTACAGCATCCTTTTGTCTCCCAAGTAGAAAGATATGATGGGACACAGGTGGAATGGATACCAATTTTTAGTGTCCGCAGGAACAGGGAAGAAGAACGTAGTCAATACTCTTCTCCCCATTCATGGAGAATCACTTAATCCAGCTCTGCTGTAACTTGGTGGGACCAGGCCTAACCCCCTCTTCCAGGTGCAGAAACCTTTGGCTGTGAACAAGCACCATGAACTTTACCTCCAGGTATGAAACAGAGCTTGTCATGCACCTAAGATGGATGAGTAACTTC